>PVIH01013722.1:0-57033 GCA_004025045.1 Sigmodon hispidus | reverse complement strand
AATGACTTGCATGCTTTTTTTCTTTACCCTGACTCATTCCTTACTGGTAGGATCAATCTTTTCAGTATTTGGGTTCTGGTTAAATGAGCCAGAAAAGTAACTTTGTAGTATCAGAATGTCATCCAACTGTATATTTACTTTATTGTAAATAATGGTGAACAGTGGTCAATAAATAGTTTTATATTCCTTTATGTGATGAAAAAAAAAAAAAGAGGTAGAGGCAGACA
The DNA here is from genome assembly GCA_004025045.1 of Sigmodon hispidus. NCBI lineage: Eukaryota > Metazoa > Chordata > Mammalia > Rodentia > Cricetidae > Sigmodon > Sigmodon hispidus. The sequence continues at coordinate 56,806 of PVIH01013722.1, read as the reverse complement.
AATCTCCATAAATTTGAGGCTACCTTGGCTTACACAATGAGTTAGTTTTTTTTTTTTTTTTTTTTTTTTTGGCTTCTAGCTGTTCTTGTTTTTGTTTAAAAGCTCACCCTGAGAAAGGCTCAGGACTACACTTGAACACTGGTTAACAAAGACTTCCACTGCCTTAAACTTGTGTCTAGGTATCTTCTCTGGTGGACACCTCACAACAGTAAGAGGCAATGCAGTTTGGCTAATCTTTTATGTGCTGTTCAATAATAATGCAGTTATTTTATCTCTTTTGAGTCTCAGCTTTTTTATCTACTGCAGCAAATGAGTAGATTAAGTTAATTAAGATTGAATCAACTGGGTGGTGAGAAGGTTCAGCAGATAAAGGTGCCTCCTGCCAAACCAGAGGGCCTGAGTTCTGAGTTTAATCTCCAGAAGTTACATGGTGGAAAGAATCATTTCTCCCAAATTGTCCTCTGATCTCCACATGTGCTCTGTGGCACATATTCAAAAGTGTACACACACACTCACACACAATTTTATTTAAAAAAGATTAAATCACCTAAGATTTAATCAGACAACCCACATGAAGTACTTAGCATACTGCATGTCTGCTAACTTGACAAAAGTTAAGAATTTCTTATCCATTCACTAATATGCATGAGCAGAGAAGTATTTTGGAGATGGAACAGTGATGGATAAAGGAATTTGTTTCTGTTGTCACGTCTTCACATTTAGCCTGAGAGCCAGTAATTAGTAAAAAAAAAAAAAAAAAAAAAAAAAAAAACACGTGTTAAGTGTCTAATTACAAACACTGGGAGCTGTAAGATTTTATAAAAAGAGCTGGAGAGATAATGGTCCAGTTGTTAAGAGCACTTGCTGCGGGCTGGAGAGATGGCTCAGCATTTAGGAGCACTGATTGTTCTTCCGGAGGACCAAAGCTAGATTCCCAGCATCCACATGGCAGCCAACAACTGTATGTAATTTCAAGATCTGACACCCTACACAGTTAGTTATTCATGCAGGCAAAACACCAATTCACATAAAATAATATTAAAAAAAGAGCACCTGCTAATTCAGAGGACCCAGGTTGGATTCCCAGCATTCACATGGCAACCCACAACCATCTGTAATTCCAATTTCAGAAGCTCGGATGCCCTTTTCCAGCCTCCACAGGCACCAGGCACTGCATGCATATGGTACATAAACATACATGCAGGTAAAACACCCATACACGTAATATATATATGTTAGGTTAGGAAAAGAGTTCTTAAGATGCCTGTGGGCTGAGGAACAGGAAAATTAAGAGTTTCGATTCTGTGATCTGACGAAGTCTTCATTTTGTTCTATTACCTATTATGAAGTAGAGTCATTCCGATACAGCTGTCAAACAACAGTTCACAGAATAAGGCCTCTGACTTCACTCACCCCTTTCAACTGTACAATAATTGGTAAGCAATGCAACCACCCTCAGTCCTGTTTGGGGTATTTCCATCACACCAAAAAGATCCGTGACCCATTCCCATCCCTGGACCCAGGTTAAGTTATTCACGTGTGCTTTCTTGAGACAAAATGACCTTGTAAGCTCAAATAACTCAAAAGCCAGGCTAGACTCCCAATGGGTGCACATATGTTCTGCAGTGCGTAAGAGGTAAGCACGGCTCAGTACGTGACTAAAGGTTTTTCTCATCCCAAGTGGCAGACGCTTCTGAGAGGATTAACAGGCGAAGCCGTGTGCGCATGCGCAGCCCTAGGGCGCCGATAAACGCAACCGAAATCTCTTTCTCCAGACCTGTTGGGTCAGCCGTTGGACCGCCGAACACCCACGCGTGACACCTACAGAACCCACGCCTGGAAGAAAATCCCTCTTCATCTCCCGCACCGACTCTCGTCCTAGACCCTGCGCGTGAATAACCTTACGCAGATCCCGCTCCCTCTTGGCCACACCCCTAACTGCTATATTAGATCTTATTGGCTGGTACAATATTTAGACCCGCCTACTTGAGCCAACGCCAACAGCCACGTACGCTTTTTCTGTCTGGCTCGCGAAAGCGGAAGTTGCGCAATACTCGCATGCGCTGCCGCCCTGCTGGGCGTGTGTGTTTGTATATACATATATATACCCGCAAACACACAGACACACACGAATGTACTGTATTCAGCTGCAGCGCGGGGGCAGCACACGGCATTAGAAGGCGCCGGAAGTGTCCGTGTCGAGAGGCGGCGAGAGACGGGCCACTAAAGCAAACCAAGCCAGTCAGTGGAGCGAGGCGCAGCAGGAAGACCTGCGTCCGCCGGGTCCTGAGTCCCTGGCCCAACCGGGCTTTTCTCTTCGTCCAGACATGGACTTCAGGGAAATCCTCCTGATCGCTTCCCAAGGACAAGGTGTCAACCATATACCGGTGAGTCTTGGGGCTTGCAATAGGAAACCCGGGCGTCAAGTTCTTATGTGGCGGGTGGAACTTCGAGGCGAGTGTCTGTCGGCCTCGGGGAGATTTGGACTACTCCCTCTTCTGGAGTTTATGCGGAGATTTGGATAGAGAGGAGCTGGGGATGCGAAAGGGGAGCTTTCTTGGTGTTGGTTTTGCTAAATCATGTTTCCTGAAAGGTGGCCGTTGCAGCTTGGAGGATTGTAGAGTTTCTCAAAGTGGGTGAGTGAGCCGCGCCTGTCAGAATTCTGTCTAGCGCCTGGTTTCGACAAAACTTCAGCCCCTAAATCGAGGACCAATATAGTTAGAAACTCGGAGACTTAAAAGACTTGGCATGATACAGCTTTTTGGGTCTTTTTGGCGGGTTTAATGCGGGTTTTCGCGTGGTTTCTTGGAAAGGTTCTCTGGTTCATGGCTCCACCCGCTAACCAAAGATGTTATCACCTGCCAAGGATTATCTTATTTTGGCAAGAGAAGTTGGGGGCATTTCAGAAAACCCAAGGCCAGCTGTGAGATGATCATGTGGGCTGAGGCAGACCCTTTATTTGCCTAAGGTGCGTGAAACCCTCGAATCGATCGATTCCCTGTTCGAGCGGATTAGGCAAAGCCTATTTCAGCTTCTGTTTCCTAATGGACTTCCAGATTTTTAGATTCCGTTTACTCAGCTCCATGATATTTTCAGAGCTAAATACTGAAGTGGTCGAACATCTGGTTTCTGAGGTTAGAGGTGTTTTGCATAAACTAATCATTTCTGGATCATCAGAAGGTCCCCACAGCACAGCTGTAAACCGATATTTCGCGTTGTAATGCCTGCAGTTAGATCAGTGAAGTGTTCAACTCAAAACTCAATCAACGGGAATTTGAGATCTCATCAGCATTTCTTAGTTTTGTATATTGCAATGTTTTTCCCCTCTTGCCAATTCTTGCCTAATCCAGCCTATCTTGTACTCATTTGAATATATTAATCTAAAATAATGAGTAGTTTTATTTGTAGATGTACGTGCATATACATATGGTGTTTTTAATATTTATTTCTATTTTATGTGAATTGGTATTTTATCTGCACGTATAACTGTGTAAGGGTGTCAGATCTTGGAACTACAGACAGTTAGCTGCCATGTGGATGCTGGGAATCGAACTCAGGTCCATATTCATATGTTTTATATATATAGTATGTATATATATAAACAGTCATCTGCCTTCCTAATAATACTCACTCAGCACAAGCATTCCTCTATGCCACAACTTAAAAGCCTTGCAGGTTGAATCTGTGGGCACAAGCCTCTGAAACCTGGAGCAACAACACTTTATGAATTTGTGGGTTTTCTAGTCTATTCTAATAGCGATTCATCTTTGCATAATTATTTCATCTTAGACCTTGAATTTTGAGTGGTGTTGTGTTTTTTTTTTTTTTTTTTTGAGAGAGAGACAGAGAGAGAGAGAGAGAGAGAGAGAGAGAGAGAGAGAGAGAGACTAGTTTTAATGCCTAGGAATTGTGGAAGAATTAGGACCCAGATTTTAAAAGCCAATAACTGGTTCAGTGTGGTGGCTCACACTGCATGGGAAGAGACAGGTGGATTCCAGTGAATTCAAGGCCAGCCTAGTCTACATCACAAGTTTCAGAATAGCCAGGCTATACTGTAACACAAACTCAGGTTGTAAGAAAAGACACTCAGTGCCAAATATGAAGATTATTTTTAATTTTTTATTCTTTGACAATTTCATACATGTAAATAATAATTATTGTTACCCTGCATTATTCTCTCACCCCTCTCCCACTATGCCTCTTCCTCCCAAGTTCCCCTCCTACCTCCATGATTTTGTGCGTGAGAGAGAGAGAGAGAGATCCACCAAGTTTAAATTGGATCACTTGCATGAGCATGGGTGAGGTTAAATAGGGTAACCTGCAGCATGGGCAGTTTACTAGAGTCTGAACCACTAAAGAAATGACTCCCCCTCCCTGAGCAACCATTACAATCATTACCTCCTAGCTCTGGAGCCTTTATTTCCTACTTCAAGGAGCAATGGGATCCTGTCTTAAGTTACTTTCCTGTTGCTGTGATAAGACTCATGATCAGGCAACTTATAGAGCAGTTTATTGGAGGTTTACAAAGTTAGTGATCAGGACCATCGTGGCAGAAAGCATGGCAGCAGGAAGGCAGAGATAGATGATACTGGGGTAGTAACTGAGAGTTTACATCTTGTTCCACAGCAGGAAGCAGAGAGCTAACTAGAAATGTTATGTTGTGAAACCCCAAAGCTCAACCTCAGTTATACAGCTCCATCAACTGGGGATCAAGTATTTAAACATGTGAGTGAGCCTAGGGAGGCCATTGTCATCCACACTACCACAGCTTTCATGGTTTTGTACAGGGAACCACAGCTTGAAGATTCCTTTTGTGCAATATTTTTTAAACAATTTTCTTTTTAAATTTATTTTATGCAAATGGGTGCTTTGTCTGTATGTTTGTACTTAATGTGCATGCAGTACTCCAGAGTCCAGAAGCAGGTATTAGATTCCCTGGAACTGGAGTTACAGAGAGAGGTTTGTGAGTCTCTGTGTGAGTGCTAGGAATTAAACCTGGGTCCTTTGCAAGAGCATGAAGTGTTCTTAGCCACTGAGCACCTTAGAGTGAGTGCCTTTGCATTAACTTTAACTCATGTTGTGAAGACATGAAATTTTCAGCTTGTGCTGTCCTGTTATTAGAGGGGTCAGAGTTTGAGTTTGGTGTTTCCAAGTTCTTGGTCTTTTATCCAGAGTTGAAAATAAGGGTGCACAAACACATTTGCAAAAGAAACAGGGTAGTTTTATTTAGAGCAAAACAATAGTACAGATTAAAGACAATACTTGACAGGAGTAAAGATATTCAGGGCCCCAGGATGCAGCCTGGGGAAAGGGGGCCTGGTTTACTGTGGATACAGTTAGGGTAGTTATTTTGATTAATGAATAGGTTATATAATCATTTCACTACTGTGCATGTCTCTCCTCAAAATGCATCTAATTTTAGTCCTGTCTATCTCCCATTTATACATAGGCATATAATGGTAAACAAAGATTATCCCTAGAAAGTTACATGCAGTTTTTCCTTACTGTACATGCACTCCAAACCAGTTTAAGCCTGATTGGCCCTTCTAATTGTCATACCTGATAAACTGGAAATACTGTAAATTTGATTGTTACCAGGGCCTGGGAAAGAATACCATTGTACAGAGATGAGAGACCTTGTAACCCATGTTAGTGGGGGATTATGTGGTTCTGAGGTTGCTAGGTACATTGTTTGCTGTGGATATGTGCATAGATAGTATGTGCAAGTAAAGGAAGCAGGCTGCAAAGTACATTATTTCAAGGATTTGTAAATAAACCAAACTAGATTGGGTCCCAAACTAAGCTGTCTCCTATGATTTTACCTGACTTCCCTGTCAGTCCTCAAAGCATCTCAGATTTTGGAGCATGTTGGATTCTGAATTTTTGTATTAAGGATGCACAGCTTATACTAACATTTTTCTCATTGTTCTTGTTTCTAAATGAAACAGTCTTAATGTTTTAGTTAAAGCAAAGGTAGGATTGCATCATGTGTGGAAGTATTAGGCATACCCTCTTTTCTCTGTGGAATTCCAAGTACAAAAATAATGGCTGATCAGGATGATGCAATCATTCTCACTGGCTTTTTTTTTGGCCCTGGTTGACCTGTAATACTCATTGGTGAGGCTAGCCTCAGACAGATCTGCCAGCTTCTGTCTCCCAAATCCCAAAAGATTGTAATGGTTCCTTGTAAAAAGTGAAGAACGGTGTGGACTAACAAAAGTTTTTGCTGCAGTAGTGATTGCTCTACAGAACCTGGGTTGGCCTTTCAGTAAAGCTGACAGTGACATACATCCCTGTTGTCTCAGACAACTGCTCTCTGTGTAGAACAGTCTTTAGAATCTACTGCTACATCCCTTCCCCATAGAGATTCTGTTGTGTTTTCCCCACAGCACCTCAGTATCTCCAAATACTGGTGATAGCAACATTCATTGTGCTGAACCTGTGCTAGGTATTGTTCTAAGCACTTCATACATTAATTTAGTCACTATAATGAGCATATGAAAGAGATTTTACAGATAACAAAACTGAGGTCTGATGAGGTGAAGAAATTGCCCAAGGCTACGGAGTTATATAATGAAGGAGGGGGACTGAATCCAGCACAGTGCTTCAGAGTTCCTGCTCCTAACCCTGGCCCTCTATGAAGGGAGGGAAATTTATTAAGTTTGTCATCTTCATAGGCAGAACTCAAAGCTCCTTGTCTCAGTTCTTCTTTAAATACAGTGTCAGGCAGTAATACTGTTGGATTTTTGTGACATTATCATTATAAAGATGGTAAGATAATATAAAGGCCTAACCAACAGCATTTAGAAAACAATGGACGGGGCTGGAGAGATGGCTCAGCAGTTAAGAGCACCGTCTGCTCTTCCAGAGGACCCGGGTTCTGATTCCCAGCACCCACATGGCAGCTCACAACTGTCTGTAGTTCCAATTCCAGGCAAACACCAAGGCAAATAAATAAATAAAGTTAAAAAAAAAAAATGGACAGCTATGACCAGACCACCTGAACGGGCCCACCTGGTCTTACCTGATCTCTGAAGTTAAGCAGGATTGGGCCTGGCTAGTACATGGGTGGGAAACTGGTAGACAGAGAAGGGAATACTGAAAGTCTGTTCTAAAAGAGTAATCACTCTCCCAAAGGAGGGGAAAGGAGAATAGAGGGAAGGTCAGTTATAGACCTGTCTGGGGTAGATAGATATGCTTGAAAATTAGGTAGAGAATTTCATTTAAGATTGAAGTGTGAGCCCGAGAGAAAATTGTTGAACTCAAATAGAAAGTGAAGTATGAAAATATATTTGGCCTGGAGTCAGAAGACCTGCACTCAACTACAAAGCCTGTGCCTAAGCACCAGGAAAACACAGCTATCCTTTTTAAAGATATTTCTGACAACTCATTTGATATGTGATTTTATAGTTTTGAATAATGCAGTAAAGACTGAGCCAGGACCTCCAACATGCCAGCAGGTTCTCTACTATTGAGCTGTACCCCAAACCAGTCAAGTGTTTTATAAATTTTGTAATAGTTGATTTTTACATTCAACACATAGTAACCTGAATAGATGCTCTACATGTTTTATTCCCATTGTCCTTTTCCACATCCTGCTGAGCTAGCTTAATGCAAAGATCAACCTTTCTGCATTCATTCCTGACTAATTTCTTAAGGTGTCTAAAACTTTGTGGTGTTGATTGTATTATTATTTGGCTAACAATAGTAAATGATATAAAATCATCAAACATTTTATATTTTCTACTATTACAACAGTCTTGTTTCTCCTAAGGAGCCTCTTGAGGGGTGAGGGGGGAGTAAGATGCTGGTTCTGATGAGTGCACTTGCTGAGCAATGTTTCCAGACTGCATGCTTCTTCTTAACCTGATCTCCACAGGATAGTTTAAATGGGAGGAATGTGTTTCGAAATGGCTTGATATTTTCTAAGACTGTTGGCTTTAAAATTACAAATTTTGGCAAAATTGCAGGTGCTACACTAAATGACAAAAGTGCCACTTTTGTGGATCATTCATCAGGTTCCAACAGAGAGAGTGATGTGATTGGCTTTGCTGTTTGATAAAATGGATATACTTAGGATAAAAACAAAAAACAAAACAAAAAAAAACTTGTCCAGCTGCTCCTCATGAAGCCCAAACAATGAAGCTGCCTGATGCCTTAAACCAAGAGTCAGAATTGATAGGTGTGTCTTGGTGTGCTGTTGCTACAGCCATGTGTGTTCCATCATCTGACGAAGAGGACACACCAGATGACTCTTCTGCCTTATAGAGAACAGTGTGCTCCAGCCAGACTTTTTTTCTTCTTCATTATTCTCTACTGTGAGGGGGGAAGTCTTCCATCAAAATATATTTTGATCTGCTTGCAACTCTTTTTGGAAAAGTCTACTGAGCTTAGTGTTAAGATATGTGATCATAGCTGCCATGGTGGTGATTATTGCCTTTAATCCCAGCACTCAGAAGTCAGAGGCAGGTGAACTCTTTGAGTTCAGGGACAGCCAGAGCTACACAGAGAAACCCTGACTCTTTTGAAAAAACAACAAATATATATCAGATGCCCAAGAGAAATTTAAATATATATCTGCCTAAAACTGCACAGGAATGTCACAATAGCATTTTTTATGAACCCCCCCCCTAAAAAATGGAAATCATCCAGATGGCCAGTTGGTGGACAGATAAGTAACATGCTATATATCTATTCCCTGCAGTATTACTCAGCTATTGAAGGAATGCACTCCTGACAAATGCAGCCTGTGCCTGGAAACCTTTATGTTCACTGTACTGTCAGTCAGTGTTCTCCAAAAGAACAGACAGGAATGACTGTTCAGGGATTATTTGTGGGCCTGGCAAGTCCAAAATTTATATGAAAGGCCAGGCAGCCTGGAGTCAATGCCATCATCTTGAGGGTAATATCTTCTCTGCTGACCCCCTCCCCCAAGAACTGAAATCATTAAACTAAGTAGGGGACCATAGACATTTATGGAGTTAATCTGACTGCAGATGTTAATTATCTCAATAAAATTCTTTGAGGCCGAATAAGATAATCACCTGGTTAAATAGTTTGGTACTGCAGCCAAGGGAGCTAGCAAAGTTGACTATCAGGCAACACTAAGATTTCATTTCCATTAAAGTGTGGAATGAACAAAAGCATAGAGATACAAAGTTTTCTAATGGTTGCCAGACCCATCACTTAAGTGATTTCTTTTTAAGGTGGTTACAATATTCTGGAAACCAATGATGATTGCTGTGGAATTCTGAATATACCAAAAATCATTTAAATTGTGTGATGCTGCTGATGAGCTGTGTGTCTTAGTAAACTTGAATCAAGTGTCATATTCATGATATTTCTGAAGGGAAAAAGCTCTCAATTCAGTTTACAAAGATGTTGACTAATTAGGGGTTCTGATTGTGTCCTAGCCTGGGTGACTATAAAACAATTGGAACTGTCTTGGAATTTCTCTGTCAGAGATGAGTCAGTTGTCAAACATTGTCATCATGCAGGATTTTCAGGTTGGATGAGGTCTTGGCTGCTGTTTTGGTTGACTGGTTTAGTTGGAATTTGAGCTTGTTTCAAGATACATTGTATTCAACAGCCTTACAGTAAGCAGAACCTTTGGCTTTTCTCCAAGGGTGTTATCTAGGGTAGGAGAGCATTGGAGTTGACAAACATGGTATGAGGAACCATTGAAGTTTACAGACTGCTGGCTTTTCCCACAAAGATGGCCTTCTTTTACTATCATCATAGACGCAAATTTAGTGCACAAAAAATGATGTCTATCTCATATACAGAAGATGGGAGACACTTTAAGTCTATTGTTTTGTTTTCAGGAATGGAATGTAGCCCAGTAGTAGAGTGCCTGGTATGTGTGATACTCTTGTGTTTTCTTCAGCTCTGTAATTTAAAAAAAAAAAAAAAAAAAAAAAAAAGCTTGCCCCATAAATTATGTCCTATGGTCCCAGACATGAGGATTAGCTGTTTATCATGCTTCTTTAATAGTAGATACTTAAGAAATTGAAGTATTTTTCTTTCAGGGTTCAGTCATCCCTTTTTTTAGTCATTTTTCTCTATGCAATTACTTAAAAACCAAAGTTCAGAAAAACTCCATTTGTGCCTCGGCAGTACTGGTAATCTTGGTAATACTGAAACCAGTCTAAAGGAACATGTACAGCAAATATTTTATGAATTTAAATATTACAGTTAAAGATTACAGAGATTGGGTCCTTTGTTTAGATTTCTTGTTTTTTGAGCTGGAAAGATGGTTCAGAGGTTTAAGAGCACCAGCTGTTCTTCCAGACATCCTGAGTTCAGTTCTCAGCAACCACATGGTGGCTCACAACCATCCATCTTGAGATCTGGTGCCCTCTTTGGCACATAGGCATAGTGGAGGCAGAATGTTGTATATATTTAAAAAAAAAAAAAAAAAAAGTCTTAGATTTCTTGTTTTTCTTTCCCCATATCCTTCCTCCTTTTTCTTTCTCATTTTCTTTCTACAATTTCTGCAGTACTGAGAATTGAACTCAGAGCTGGTACATTTTGGACAAGCACTCTCCCACTGAGCCACACAGCCCAGTCCAGTTGAATTGCTTATATCTTCTCTTCTGCTTTTGTTTTTAGAAAAGGTATAGTTTGGCAGTGGGGCCTCCCAAGAAAGATCCAAAAGTTAAAGGTGTCCAGTCGGCAGCTGTGCAAGCTTTCCTCAGGAGGAAGGAGGAGGAGCTTAGACAGAAAGGTATGTATGTGCTTGTGCCTCTCCTTAGTCTCAATGTCTGCCACCAAACCCATATTGGATTCAACAGTACCATAACAGGATGAAGTATATGTGTCTCTGGGTTAACTTTGTGGACACATGTACACATACACACATGGGGTGTGTGTGTATTCATAGGTTGGCTATTTGTATTGTTTTATCTACCCCCATCTCACCCACCCCCAAGACTTTGTGGAGCCCAGCATAGTGATATTCACCTGTTGCGGTGTTTACCAGGCTGAGGCAAGATGGTTCCTTGAGCTTGGGAGCTTCAGAGCAGCCTGGATAACATAGCAAGGCCTATGTCTTAAGAGGAGGGGAAAGGTGTAAAGGCCTGGTGTAACAACCATATAACTCTCCATAACAAGTCTCTATTCTTTACCTTAGTCCTATTTTATTATTTATTATTTTCGATATCATTGATATATTCTTAACTACTTCATGGGTGCTGGCGTTCCACTAATTTAGTGTGTACTTATGAGCCACTTTCTATATTTAAAGCAAAAACTAAGTCCCTTACCTGCTTGCTCATATATGACCCACTTTTGTAAAAATTTCTCATCATGGGGGCTGGAGAGATGGCTCAGCAGTTAAGAGCACTAACTGTTCTTCCAGAGGACCTGAGTTCAATTCCCAGCATCCACATGGCAGCTAATAACTGTCTGTATTTCCAAGATCTGACACTGTTATGCATGCAGGCAAAACACCAGTTCACATAAAAATATTTTTTTAAAAAATTCTCATTTTGTTAGATGACTTCTTTATTTGACTCCTAGATATCTGGCAACTGTAAGTCAATGTTGTCTGTGTTTTGACTGTGGACTGGTATTCCATGAGCTATCCTGAAACTGTGGAAACATTGTATTCTTATTTTATTCTTTTCAGCCTTAGAAGAGAAAAGAAGGAAGGAAGAACTAGTGAAAAAGCGAATTGAACTCAAACATGACAAGAAAGCAAGAGCTATGGCCAAGAGGACAAAGGACAATTTTCATGGTTACGATGGGATTCCTATTGAGGAAAAGTCAAAGAAGAGGCAGAACATGGAAAGCCACTTGACCCAGGGAGCTGAGCAAGAGTATGAGGTGGAGGAGGAAGAGTTCCTAGACTATAATCCAGCTGAGCTGGAGCAGGAGTATGAGGAGGAGCAAGAGCCTCCCAGAGCTAAAATCAAACCAAAGGCCCCCCTTAAAAGTGCCCCTCCACCCATGAACTTCACTGATTTACTGAGGTTAGCTGAGAAGAAGCAGTTTGAACCCGTGGAGATGAAGCCCGTGAGAAAAGCAGAAGAGCGGCCCATGACTGCAGAGGAGCTTAGGGAGCGGGAATTTCTTGAACGAAAGTACAGGAAAAAGATACCTGAAACAGAGGCCAAACTACCTCCACCTATGTCCAAAAAGGCACCCTCTCATAGAGACAGCATGGGCACAAAACCCAGCAAGGGTTCTGGGGACAGGCAGCTTTCTTCCAAAGGATTGCCCTTTCCTCATACTGAGAAGAAATCCAGATTCAGCACAGCCAATGAAAAACAAGTTGCTTTGTCTTCATCCAAATCCACACCAGGAGAGAGGACCAAGGCAGGATCTAGCAGTAGCTCCCAATCCTCACTTTGGGAAGGTCACAACAGACCTGTCTTCAATGGGGCTGGAAAGCCCCACCCCAGCACCTGTTCACCAAGTGTCCCAAAGACTTCTGCTAGTGGGACTCAAAAGTCTACTGAGCACAAAGCCAAAAAACCTCTTTCTTCTCATCCCAGCCATTCCAAGCCTGGGCCCACAGTTCTCTCACACAACAAAGCTAACAGTCCAGGCATCAGACAGCCAGGCAGCAACTCCGGCCCAGTTCCTGGACAACCTAGCCCAGGGACAGCTCGGCCCACAGTTAGTTCTGGCGCTATACCCAAGCGCCAGAATGGCAGCTCCAGCTCAGGACTTGAACAGTCCATCAGCAGGAACAGAAAGCTGGCCAGCAACTCCCATCCCTCTGGACGAACAGTCAATGGTACAAATGGCCCTGGACGACCTGCAAGCAGCTCAACTGGCCCTGGGCAACCCATCAGTGGCCCCAGTGGTTCTGGGAGACCTGTGAGCAATTCTGGAGGTCCTGGGCGGCCTGTAAACAATCCACATGACATTCGACGACCAATGAGCAATTTAGGCTCCCCTGGACGGTCATTCAGTGGCCCTGGAAGATCCGTAAGTGGTTCCATTCCAGCTGGACGAATTGTCAATTCAGGCCCTGGAAGACCAGTGAGCAGCTTAGGACCTGGACAAGCAGTTAGTAGCCCAGGCCTCTCCATAAAACCCAAGTGCACTGTTGTATCAGAAACAATTTCTTCAAAGAATATTGTTAGTCGGTCAAGCAGTGGACAGATAAATGGAATGAAGCCTCTCCTATCTGGCTACAGACCAGCCCAAGGTAAAATTGATCTTTATTCTAAAGAGTATTTTTATCACTAGGCTATCAGCAAAATACCTAGCTTTATATATATAACCAGGAACCCTGTGATGAATTCTACATGTCCTGTAATATACTCACTGTAGATGGTAGAAAAGGGGTTTATCTAGGATCAATTGTTCGCATCCCCACCTTGTTCTCTCATGTGCAGTAAATGTGGCTCTGTGATTTGTGAGAGATAGTGACTGGACATGGCTGATGGTTTGGTGGATAGGATAGTGTTTTACATGAAGACTATGAGACTTAAAGATGAAAGAATAATTTAATAGGTTGCTGGTGCTTCAGAAATCTGCCATCTCCAAGTTCAGAGTAGAGACCAGCTGCTTGCTATAGATATTGCATGCTGCATAGGCACTTGTTAAAGTATTTGTTGGGATCCATAGAATAAAAAGAAATCAATGCCTATATCCCCTTGCTTTAGATTTCAGAGACTAGAAGGCTGTTCTCAGACACTGGTCTGTTGATAAGTGACTGTCTTTTGAAAAATTATTCTTGTTTGAGGAACTTAGTGTTTTAGGTTTTTGTTTTGTTTTAGACCAGGTAGCCCATGTTAGCCTCCAAGGAGACCTTTAATGTCTGATACCCTGTCTCCAACCCCTGAGTGCTGGAATTACAGATACGTACCACCATACTGGTCTGCTGTAGAACTGGAATCCAAGCTTGAGCTTTATATATCCTGGCAAGCTCTTTGCTACATCCCCAGGTTTTTTGTTTGGTTGGTTTTTTTCAGTGATTAGGCAAAAAAAAAAAAAAAATAGAATAAAATTTTTCTTGTAGTCATACTTTTAACTCTCTCTGAACAATTATAATTCTGAAAATGTTTTATACTTGGGACTTTTTCTTTTCTAAGTTATGCTCGTGCTATGTTGCCGACCGTGCTGGCTCAAGCTCCAAGCCCAGATAGCTGTAGCTATAGGCATGTGCAAGGCTTTGCATTTTTAAGAGAAATACAGGAAAATAGACCAGGATTTACTTTTGGTATCTTTAATTGATAAAATTAAAAATTGATTCTGTGGCAGTTTGTAGCTGATTTTTCTTTTGTTTTTTGTAACTGAGCTTTTAAATCCCAGAAGTATGTATATCCCTAAGCTAGACAACATGACAAGACAGCAAAGCATGCATGCTAAGTGAACTATAAAGAGCTCAGTCCCTTCTGATGCTTCATCCAGCAGGAATGGTGCCCCTGCACTGAGAGCTAGTCAATGCTCTGTTTTCAAGGGTACCATCTATTTTGTTGGTTTGAGACAGGGTTTCTGTGTAGCTTTGGCTGTTCTGTAACTGGCCTCAAACTCACAGAAATCCACCTGCCTCTCCCTCCTGAGTGCTGGCATTAAAGATGTGGGCCACCACCACCCAGGCAGGTGGTGTTTTTCTGAATCCCAGATAACATAGTCTACTGCAAGAAATACTTTGCCATACAACGTTCTTATAAAACATGGCTTTTGTACTTAGGTCCTCAAAGGCTCCCTTTCCCTACTGCCTACAAAAGGCCTCGAGTGTATGAAGATGATGACGATGATGATGAATATGACTCAGAAATGGATGATTTCATCGAAGATGAAGGAGAACCTCAGGAAGAAATATCAAAGCACATTCGCGAAATCTTTGGCTATGATCGAAAAAAGTAAGCTGTAGCTTTACCTAAATATCTTTTTTTTTTATCGTTTATAGGAGAGAAACATTTAACAATAGAGGCATTGAATGCTTAGAAAGCTTTGGGTGGTGATGGTCCTAAAATTTTAGTCTTAGAGCTGGTACTAACTAGTTTTAGAGTCATTTGGGAAGAAAAACTTGAACTGAGAAAAATGCCTCCTGCCAGAGGCAAGCCTGTGGTGTATTTGCTTGCTTGGCGGTTGATTTGGGAGGGCCCAGCTCACCTTGGCTTGGGCAGCTTCGCCCCAGGCGTGGAAGTCCTTGGTGCTATAAGAAAACAGGCTAAGCCAGACATGGTGGCACATGCCTTTAATCCAAGCGCTCAGGTAGAGGCCACCAGATATACAGAACCGACTTCTAAGACAGCCAGGGCTACACAGAGAAATCCTATCTCCAAAAAAACCTTAAAAAGAAAAAAAAAAAAAAAAGGAAGGAAGCAGGCTGAGAAAGTCATGAAGAGCAAGCCAGTAAGTAAGCAGCCTCTGTCTGCATTAGTTCCTGCCTCTAATTCTTGACCTGCCTTCCCTGGCTAATGGACTTATAAGCTATACAATGAAATAAACCCTTTCCTTCCTAGGTTGGTTTTGGTCACAGCAATAGAAACCTTAACTAAGATAGGGCACATAATAGTTTCTAATGAATTCAGGGTGTTTTGTGATGTTTGCTTGTAAGCTGCTTTCTTTAAAAAAGAGGGAGTGAAATAGCTTCTTGTAATAGAAATAGGTGGGCTTTGAAGTCCATCTTCAAAGAGAGATAGCTTCAAAGAGAGCCACAGTAAAAGTCAGTCTGATACAACACTGAGAATGTGGGCCCTGGTCACCAGTATGAGACCATCACTGATGATATGCCTAGGAGCCAATTAAAACTATAGGCTCTTAGGTCCCAACCTTAGTCCTACTGAATACACATCAGTTTTATAAAGTCCCCAGGTCAGGATACATGTGCTTAAAAGTTTGTAAATCATTAATGTAAAGAAAGAAAGCTTCACCATATACTAGTGAGGTAAACACATTGGAGACACGAGTGCCTGCGTGATTACTTATCTTTAGAATCCCCTCTGAGGGCTGGAGAGATGGCTCAGACATTGAAGGCTAGGCTCACAACCAAAATGGAAGCCCCTCTGAGAAACGAGACCATCTGACAGTAGAAGGGAAAACCAGTTCTGTAGAGCTGAGCTAGAAGCTGCTGAGTTCAGGGCAGCCTGTGAAGCAGTTACACTTGCTGCATTGCACCATTAACTGTCTGCCTCAGTTTACTGTAGGACGTTCTCATCTCCTGGTGGTCATAAAGGTCTAACAAGATTAATATACATTTTTGTATTGTGCTTTCAGGATTTTTATTTAAGTTGTTAAATGAATGTAGCTAGTTGAGAAAGCCTTGTTGGACTTGGTGCTTTTAATACTGAGCTCAGGAAGAGCTGCCTTGTAAGGATCTAAGTAAGGCTCATGTAACATCTTTACTGCACAACCAACTTCTACCCATTGTCTGAACTTCTCACTCCCAACCATGGTGGGAGGAGTCCTAAAATGTGGTTTAGTTGAAAACATGTTTGGTTTTGGTTTGTTTGTTTAATGAGAAGACATGGCTCTTTAACAAAATTGAGTTTGTTTTTTAACTTTGCTTTTTTGCCAGGTATAAAGATGAAAGTGACTATGCCTTACGTTACATGGAGAGCAGCTGGAAGGAGCAGCAGAAGGAGGAAGCCAAGAGGTGAGCAGGAGACTTGGTACATTATGTAAAAATGTTGCAAAAAGCCTGCAGCTGCAGGGTTTGGAGTGGTGGTCAGACCACACAGTTCTCTGAATGGTAGTGCTGCTGAGGACTGGCTGTGAAAGCCTTAAACAAGTCCCTTTGCCTTTCTAAGATTTTCTCATTTGTAAAACGTGAATACACTGCTTTATTCATTGAAGCATTGTGGAGATTAAGACAATATGTAGCCAAGGTGGTTGCAATGTCTGTGTAATGTAGAGTAAAATTAGAGGCCTCTCTGAGTCTTCCATGGGCTGTTTTTCTTTGCCCATCAAAATTATCTCCATCTTGGAACTTGTAATTTTGCTGCCTCAGGGACATAGTAGGAGTAAATTAGACTCCCTCCATCTCCCACCAGCCTAGTCATGAGCTCCTGAGAGTTTTAGGTAGGAGTAATAAATGATTGCTCTGTTTATAGTGTTAATAATTACATATTTTACGGAAGTAATTCACCTCAGTCCCAACATAAAACAGCTTTCTTTTGACTCTCCCTTCTATAACTACATAGAA
Source organism: Sigmodon hispidus (assembly GCA_004025045.1). NCBI lineage: Eukaryota > Metazoa > Chordata > Mammalia > Rodentia > Cricetidae > Sigmodon > Sigmodon hispidus. The sequence goes on along the minus strand of PVIH01013722.1, from coordinate 39,696 downwards.
TGTCAAAATAAGTATTAAAAAGAATATGGATTATTATTAATGAATGAATGTTTCCTAGTTTTTTATAGTGTGTGTGGGGGGGTCAGTTCTACCTTTATGTGGGTGCCAAGGGTTAAATTCAGATCATGAGTCTTCATTTTTTAAATGTTTTTGAGAAGGATAGAAAGATGATTCAGTGGTTAAGAAGGAAAACGCTCTTGTAGAGAACCAGAGTTTAGTTCCCAACACCCACATCAGGTGGTCCAGAACTGTCTGACTCCTGGTTCATAGAATCTGCCCTTCTTCTGACCTAGACAGGCACCTGCACTCAACGTGCACATATCTACCTTTTTAAAATTTAAAATAAGCAAAACCAGGGTCTCTTTATGTAGTTTTAGCTGTCCTGGACCTCAACATGTAGACCAGTCTGGCCTGAAATTCAGAGATTCTACTCCCAAGTGCTGGGATTAAAGGTGCACACCACCTTGCCTGACCTCACAATTTTTTTTTTTTAGATAAATTTATGTTTTATTACTTTAAATATGAATGTCTTTTGTCATTCTTATTATACAATATTTATTCTACAATGTGTCTGTGACTGTTTTAAATTGTGTGTTGTATGTGTGTGAGTGTATCCCTGTTGCATGAGCAAACTCATCAGCACAATTCACTAGAAAGATGCAACTCTTGCTTTTTAAGGTTGTAATTTCATGTATATTAATGAATATCCTTTAAAACAACTTCTCCATAGTTTAAGACTAGGTATGCAAGAAGACTTAGAGGAAATGAGACGTGAAGAGGAAGAAATGAAACGTCGAAAGGCTAAGAAGCTGAAGCGACATTAGCTGCTGCTGAATTTGTGAATTCTGGAACCCTGCTGCAGGGATTTCCTGCCTTCAGACTGAACATGTCCTTATCAGTTTAGAGTTCCACGTGGGCACTCAAGAAGGAAGGAAGAAATGCATACTGCCGTATTTGTGTGTACGGTGTTCTCAGATAGTCCAGGGTGGAATCTGTAACAGATGATACGATGCCTGCCGTGTACACTGATGAAGTTAGCCATTCACAGGTGCCGGCTTTGATCCTGATGAGCTATGCACCCTAATGTGGGGGTCACTCACCAATCAGCTGGTCTTTTATATTCCTTTGCTACTTTAAAAGGAAAAAAAGACTGATGTGTGAGTAGGGTACTACCCAGATCCCAATCAGACTTGTCCTTATGAAGGGCCTGACCCTTGTGAATGCTGCCAGCAATAAAGTGACCTGTCCCAGTCTATGTTTGAATTGAAAACCCAGGAAAGAGTAGGCTTTATAGTTATTACATGGATGTCATACTTGTGACTTTGACATATAAAATAGAATTATATTGTATTCAGCATTGTTTGTGGATTGGATGCTAAGCATTCTTAATTTATATGATTAGGTAATAAAATTTTTCTAAGTTAAAATACAAATTTTGCCAGAACAAGAAATATTCTTTTTGTTTTTCTTTCAGGCTTCCCATCACATTGACCTTAGTATGAAATAGATGAGGACCCTTACTAGTGTGTTAATTGTTTGGTTTTTGTCTTTTTAAAATTCCTTTTATTAAAGAAAGATGCTTATTCAAATATTAGATTTGAAAGAGTAATAGTTTAAAAATCAACAAATAACATGTTGTAGTCCCCTCTGTTTTATTCCCCCATTATAAAAGGTATTTTGGGACCCTAAGGCGCCCCTGTACCTCTTGATGTTAATAACATTGCATTTTTAGCTTAAATTCTTTAGAAAATGACCAAAAAACCAAAAACTAAATAGTGTATTGAGAACACCACCTTGGCTTTTGTCCGTATTGCACTTTTCTTTCTAACTATGCACTGTGACGAGATAATTTTCTGTTGTTTTACTGAGCTATGAAACTTAAGTTCTGTCCTTCTTAAAGTCAGACCTACAGACTTTATGTCATTTAAGCCTAAAGCCCATCCAGGCTGATCTAAGATCTGACTAGAAGGAAGCCGTGTCTCAAGGAAGCAACAGAAAATGAAATAGCATGCTAGAGATCTGAGAATTGGAGGCAGTCAGGATTCAGTTTGGGGGACAATTCCACAGTGACTCTGGCTGTCTTCAGCTGTTAAGCCATGAGGGAAGGGGCATTGGAGAGACTGTTCTACAAAGAACTCTTACTTTTCAACAGGTCCAGACTTTATTTTGTCTATGATGTCTTCATTCTTTAAGTTTGAGTATTATGAGTGATCATTTTTAGCCTTCTTTTGTGGGACCATCTGACTCAATCTTTAAAACTTACTCATTTTGAATTGAGTTTCAAACTTTGAAATTTTAGAGAATATACAGCACCTAAACTCCCCATGAAGATTTCTATACACTGGCAGCAGAAAGCTTGTTGACTTCCCTTTCCTTAAAGGGAGTATGAAATTCCACTTGATAAAATAGGTTTGGAACATTATTTATTGCTATAACTTGTGTGTTTTCCCCTCCATGATTTTTCTTGGCTAACCTTTTTTCAATATTCATGCTCTGGAATCTATGATTGCAGTCAAGGTTTCTGGTGACTGAAAGTGTTGTACTCAATTAGAGAGTACAGCTGTTTGCACAGAAAGAAGCCATTATGCTAGATTAAATTTTCAGAACTTGGAAAAGAGTAGGTTGCAATGTCTGAATGCATTTCTCTAACATATATGCATCAAGTTTTATGTTGAAAAAACACAGGAAAGAAAGATTGTAAGTCCAAATTGTGTCTTCCATTTTGCTCTTCTGTATTTCCTGACCACTTAGAGCTCACAAACAAGCCTATGAAGAAATAAGAGCAGGCTATTCTTTTTTCAAGGTTTACAAATTAAGTGCTTGATTTTTAATGTATGCTCTCTATCTACTGTTTTGATTTTCAGATTTTGATTCAATATTTGAAGATGTGCCTTTTATTGGGTGATATTCTCGAATGTAGTAATGCTGTTTCACAATTGTAATGTTACATGATCATGGGTGTGGCATTCTCTAACAAATTATGTGACAAGAAAGTAGTTTTCATAAAACTCTTGGCTCTGATTGCACAGTCCCACTTGCTAAAGCAAAGGGCACTTTCTTTTAAGGCTACTTCAGAACTGTTCTTTGTACTTTCTCTATGTGAGGGATGCAGTTATGTCCAGAGGCAGGATACCACATGTCACAGGCAGCCCTGTGTGTGCCATGAGAAAGTTCAAAGATTGTTAACAGAAAGTCTAAAAGAACTTGGAATTTCATTTTTGTAATGGTAACCCCCCCAGGATTTTCTCCAAGAAATAAATTATTTTGTATTTTATAACTTAAAAGCAGCTAGTAGTACATTTCTGAGATATAGCAGGAGACCAAAACATTTTTGAAAAGAGAGTAAATATATGAAGAGAGACTGGTTGTTTTATTTTCAGTATGCTGATTAGACTATTTATTTTTGAGTGGATGTGATGGAGTACATATTCAGGTGTTTAGTGTATGATTAAAAGTGGAATATAGATTTCTTTGGAGTTAACTAAATCTGTGATGTCTTTTACATAATGGACAAATCAAATGTAAAAGAAAACTCTGACATAGCTTAGCTTGTTTTCTGGTGCTGTTGATCTGCAGAAGTATATACTTTTGCATATACAAGTGAATGTTTTGCAATTTATGTATACAAGAAATTGTAGGCATTAAAATATTTTATTGATATTTTTACTTGTTTTAATTTATTGACCAAAAAAGCTGGAAGAAATGGGGGCTGGAAAGTTAGCTTGGTGTTAAGAGCACTTGTTGCTCTTAAAAAAGATCAGGTCCAATTCCCAGCACCCACATGGTGGCTCACAAGCAACCATAATGCCAGTTCTAGGGCATCTCACATCCTCTTCTGACCTCCACTGGTACCAGGCATGTAGGCAAAACACTCAAAATAATAACTGAAAGTAGTAAGAGCAATTAAGTCTGGCTTTGTGACTCATGGTTTTGAAGGTTTATTGAAATGGAAGAGAACAGAACTGGTGTGTAATTTCTCTTTTTGGAATTATCAGATTCAAATCCCCTTTAACAAACAAGCTTCAGGAGCTAGAGAAATGTTCAGTAGTTAGAATGATCAGGGGTACAACCATGAAGACAAGAATAACACATAACACACAAAACAAAATGAGCACCCTATACCCATTTGTAAGCCCAGCTCCAAAATTGGTAGAGACAGGATTATCGGAGCTTGCTCACTCTCAGCCTAGCCTAGAAAAGCCTCCAGTTCAGAAAGAGACCTTGCCTGAAATGAATAGGCAGTGATAGAGGACACCCAGTGCCTTCTGGCCTCCCTTAGTATATGCACTCAGAGACATACATGGGCGGATGGATGGGCCACATTGAAAGAGCTTATGAGGCTAGTGGACACACCTGTGCAAACAGAGAATGTAGGAAACTTGACCCACTACAGTGTACTAAGTCTAGGTCATGTGAGAAGTACAAGTACTAATAGTGTCTAGAGTCCCAAATTATTAAGAATTGCATTTGTGAATTTTGGATTCATTTTTCCTTTTCATAGGGAGGGTAATCTTAGGTCTAGGGCGATCAATTGTTGTGTACCCAGGAGCTGTTGCAGAGGACTTGAGACCATTTCTTGCACCCATGTTGGGCAGTTCACAACCAACTATAATGAACTCCAGGGGGATCAGAGGCCTCTGGCCTCTAAGGGCACTTGCACTCCAATGCAGACCTATACATACACCTATTGCTGTGGGATGATGCCCTTTGTACACTGTAAAAATTTGTCACTTGGTTTAATAAAAACCCTGATTGTTCAGAAGGCAGGCAGAAAGTATAGGAGAGGCAACCAGAGGAGAATTCTGGAAAGAGGAAAGGCAGAGAAAGTCACAAGCCAGACACTGGAAGCAAGATGAGAATGCTGGATTGAGAAAAGGTACCAGGCCATGTGGCTAAACATAGATTAAAATTTATGAGTTAATTTAAGCATATGAGCTAGTTAGTAATAAGCTTGAGCTACTGGCCAAGCATTTATAAGCAATACTAAACCTCGAGTGAGTCAATTATTTGGGAAGCAGCTGCTAAGTATTCAGGAACTAGTGGGCCAGAGAGAAACTTCCCACTACAACCTACAATTAAAAATAAAAAATAGGGCTGGAGAGATGGCTCATCGGTTAAAAGCACTGACTGTTCTTCCAGAGGACCTGAGTTCGATTCCCAGCATCCACATGGTAGCTAACAACTGTAATTCCAAGATCTGACACTCTTACACAGTTATACATGCAGGCAAAACACCAATTCACGTAAAAATGAAAATAAATATTTTAAAAAGTAATAAAAAATAAATCTTTTAAAGGAATCATTGGACAATTTCTTTGCTTTTCAGGTAAGGGATGTACTTAGGCAGCAAGACTATTCTTAAATTTGATCATTTCCTTAGCACACGGGCATAGGCATTCCTGGAGAAAGCCTGCATCTACATCTTTACTGTGTCCAGGTCTGTGCTGACAAGATACCTAAGCCTCTCCTTTTGGTCATTTTAAAATGAGGCCAGTACCCATCTTAAGCAGGTTTAGGTGAGAAATAAAATACTTTAGCATCTCTGTACTAAAATGAGACCCCCCCATGGAGTAATTTTTACTTTGGGGCTCTGGAATTGGGGTATATTATTTGGGAAGTGGATCTAAAAATTACTTTTGATTACCCAACAGGGAACAATTTAAATGAGGTGTCTCAGCCTTAGAGGCTTCAACAAATAGGACCTGGGCTTCATCCACACACTTCCACCTACCAGTTCACCCTCTATCTCTGTTAGGAGAATATGGTCTTTGTTCATCTTAAAAAGTGTGGTAACTACACAGAATATGACAAAATAATGTGCGACTATTTTATGTGAAACCTACAACAGGAACTGTGCAGTTGGATGGTCTTTACAGCTGCATGACTTCACCAGGGTCATCTTTGTTTATTTCCAGAGGAGTCTGGCAGGGAAACAAAAGCACACTGTCAGGAGGTTCTAGCATTGACAGGGTGTAGGGCAGACACAATTACCAAGGACTGAAAGAGGAGGCTGTCTGATCCTATTACCCAAAACCTCTGATGCTCACCACAAGGAGTGCTCAGTACTGTGGAAACTGACAGAGTGCAGATATGTCTGCCACCAGAACACCCCTCTGGGTTGGTTTGCAGAAATGGGCTGATGTAAGAAATAATATTGAAAGCTAAACATTTTTAAACGTTTTGTCAGCATTAGAGATTAGCTTTGACCTTGGGCCACAAATACTCTTAACCTTTAGTCTTTAAAAACTAGTGTATGTGTAAGAAAGTACATGAGAAGCTGGGTGTGGTTCACATGATAGATGCAGGAGACCTTGAATCTCAGCAGTCAGGAGAGGAAGCAGAAGGACCAAAGCACCCCTGGTTGCATTGCTAGCTCGAGACCATCCTAGGCTGAGTGAGACATCTGGTGTGGTTTTTTTTTTTTTTTTAAGATTTATTTATTATGTATACAGTATACAGAAGAGGGTACCAGATGTCATCATAGATGGTTATGAGCCTCCATGTGGTTGCTAGAAATTGAACTCAGGACCTCTGGAAGTATAGTCAGTGCTCTTGACCTCTGAGCCATCTCTCCAGCCCAAACCAGAACTTACCCAGGATTTGAACTAAAACAGATTCTGGCCTATAAGGGGATCAAACCAACGACCTTGTTGTTATTAGCACCACACTCTAACCAACTGAGCTAACTGGCTGGTGGTAGCGCCTAGTTCTAAGTAGAGTAGTTAACAGTTAAAGGAGATAAGTTATGGAAACTTTTTCTCAAATACTGACGAGAATCGTTCTAAAGTTACTCGGGTTAGATTTCAATGCTTCCTGTGTTAATGTCAGGGACTCTTTGGCAGTAAAGAAGTCAAAAGTATACTTACCCCTCCTGGAGGATATTTATATCCCTTCCACATCGTTCCTGCAATGAGAACCATCCATAAGACAACGATCATAGTGGGCCTTCTTGGCTGGTAGTGGTGGGGAGTGGTTATTGGAAGGCCTGGTTCTATTTGCAGAGTCCTGGGAATCTGTCTGGCTTCATTCCAGACCAGATGGTGGGTGGCCCAGCATGGTAGTTCCTGCCTAGTGAACTTTGTAGTCTAGTCTAAACTAAAATGGCCATTTGGGGAGGCAAAGCTCAGACACCAATTATGACATCAGTTCTTGTGACACTAGGGCCACCAGGGTGAGAGCAGCAAAAGTTTAGCCAGGACATAGGTATGTTTGGATGAAAAAAACCTCAGAGGGAGCTGCTCTCCTATCTCTGTTTAATAAGGCATTACATAATAAGATGTGTATTGACTTAAACTAACCAAAGGCGGGAAAAGATAGTTGTGAATAACACATCAAAACCACTTGGATTTATTGGGAAAATTAACAAACTAGGTGGACAACAGCTTTAGACTATTGCTAAGCTACCAAAGAAGAAGTCTTGCATTTTGTAAAATGATAATCCAGCCTTCATGCTGGCCTAACCTAGTACCTCCCTAGGAAAGGAACAGAAGGAAGATATTGACTGCTTATGTGTTCTTTCATAACTAGAGAAATACAAAATAATTTCAGTGTCTTAGAGTCACATTCTGTGGCAATAGCTTAGCTAAGCAAATGTCACTTCTGTCTTAGCCATCCCTTGCCTTCTGGAGTAGTCCCCCCCCCCCCCCGCCCCCGCCTCAAGTCCTTCTGCTCTTGAGTCAGCAAATTAAGACTACTAAGAAAAGCCAGGTGGTAGTGGTGTATGCCTTTAGTCCCAGCACTCGAGAGGCAGAGGCAGGCAGATCTCTGTAAGTTGGAGAACAGCCAGGGCTGCACATAAAAACTCTATCTCAAAACAAAACAAAACAACAACAACAAAGACTACCATGAGTAAGCTTTCTCTAACAATGACACCAGCTCTGAAAAACAGATCTGGATGAAATGGATGAACTGTTGGAAACCCAGGAGAGAAACCTGAGGGTGTCAGCTTCTGTTTCCAGTGGGAGGAGTGTAAGATGTTTAGAGGTCTGTTGTACACTCCCTACACACACACACACACACACACACACACACACACACACACACATACAATGAGCTATTTGTGTGGTGTTATGTGTACCCAAGGCCACTGTCACCAATAAATACTTGCTGATAGGTTCTCATTTCACTCAGTTAAATTTGTAGTTTACTAATTTTCAAGCTTTGCATTATATACCTTACATGGATTCCCAAATGTGATATTCACAAAAATAGTAAAAGGCTGAAATATTTCCCATTGTACCAATGAAGAAACTGATGTTCAGGGGATTTAAACATCTCAAGTTCATTCAGTAAGTTGCAAAGTTAGGTCTTGATCTCAAGTTTTTGTTAACTCTAGTTTCACAGTTCTCTAGAAGGGGCTTGATCCATGCAAGATACTTATTGACAACCATGCTGAGTAAGCCAATTAAAAGCATAGTCTTTTTATTAATGGATCTACCAAGAGTGGGCTTATGCCACCAAAATGTCTGTTAGTGCCAAACTCAGGTGTACAGCATTTTTCAAGACAAAGCCATGATTACATCAGTGGGGTTGGTCACATCAGTGAAAGATTTGAGGTGGCCTAGTAATATCTTGCAAAACTCAGCATGTTTTCAAGATACCACATGATATTATCTTTAATTTATACTTCCTTTTAGTTATTTTAGTTTTATTTTTAGCTTGTACAAACATTAATTATTCAGGTTAATAAGTCTGGACCATGGTCAGGGTCACAGACAAAAGTGTTGCCAGATATGGCTGTTAAGGTAGAAGTCTGAGAAATGTCTAAGCATGCACAAAATAAAGTTATGACAAGATGGTATTGCCTCAGTCACTTCAATTTGAGCCATGTATGGTGTGACACATGACTGTAACCCCAATACTCAGGAGGCAGAGGCAGGTGGATCTCTGTGTTTGAGTTTGAGGGTAGCCTGATCTAGCCTGGGCTCCAGGGCAGCTAGGGGTACATAGTGAGTTCTTGTCTCAAAAGAGGAAGAGCAAAAAAAGGGTGGAATCTACTTAGGAAGAGAAAGAAGATGAGGGAGAAAAGAATAGGGAGGAGGGGAACTATGATCAAAGTCTACTATACACATGTATATGTAGACCCTTTTAATATAACATATATGTATGTATGATTAAAATACATTATAAAATCAACATATGCTAATATAAAATAGTGTTTGTGGAAGAATGAAATAATGTATGGAATTTGTTCAAAAGAAACCCTGTGAGGTATGGTTATTGACAAGCAGCTGGTTCTCAGCCTGCTTTCCCCAACAGTATCCACCCCAGTCCTCTCCCCTAACATATATCTCTAGTCATCTTCATTCCACAGTTTGCCTGTTCCCAAGAATAAAACTTCCCCGGAGACTGTAGGGTGTTAGAGCATTCTAGGACAGGGGGACCAGGCCCAACAGACCTGACCATTCACTCACAGCAGCAGCAGCTCCTCCTCCAAAGCTTGGCTCCTTCGTCGTGCCTTGTTCTCCCAAACAGGAAACCTCTCTTTCCACTTTAGAGTTGGAGGCTGAGTCAGAAAGAAAATTAGAGGTAGACATAGCCTCACTCATTGACCCCATGGTAGATCAGTGTTTTCCTGTAGTGAACAGAGGAACTGCTCAAAGAATATCCCTATCCCAATATCCCTAACAGAAACTCCTCATCTACTGGCTTGAAACTCTCAAGTTAGGCACTGTGACAGGCAGAACTGTAGAAAGATGTTAGGAAGGAAAGAAGGGAGGGAGAAGAGAGAGGAAGGAAAGGGAAAAAAACTGTAAAAGTACCATAAAGCCTGGATACAAATGACAATATCCAAGCAGGATATTCAAAGAAGGATGCCCCAATGGAATGGGAAGATACTGGCTTTGTTTCTGTTAAATCCTGACTTCTAGTTGGTAAAAACCCTCAGCGACCTTCCTTTTCTGTTTGGTCAAAAATCATGAGTCTGAGCCAGGTGTAGCAGGGATGTAAGGCTGGTGCTTACCATTGCCTCTGGAAATGTACCCATGTAGGATGCAAGCCCAACAAAAAGCATCCAGCCCAGCACGATCATCACCAAAAGAAAAATAATTTCTGAGCTACAATCACACACGGGGAGAGACTGTTCGCCAAGATCTTGGCAAAGGAGCGAACTCATGAAACCTTCAGTTGATATGTCATGTGTTAATTCCATTCTTTGGTTCCAAGGGATCCGAGACTCTCTAATGAAGAAGCTGGAGTCTAGGAAGGCATTGTGACATCATTGGTCATGTGGCTTGGATTCAACAAACATGTCATAGATACTTCCCCCAGACAGTACCTCCCCATGGTAACTTCATGTACATTACTACACAGCACAGCACTACCACAAAGTAGGCAGAATTATTATAATCCCATTTCATTAGTGAGAAAACCAAAGTTCAGAAAGCCCAAATGACTTACACCAGGGGGCATCAGGGGACACTACTAATATGAGACAGATTTGAAGAGGCATGTATTATGACGGCTGCCAATGAAACAAACTATTTTGTTTTACTTTATTTTATGTTGAGGCGTGTATTCCAGGCTGGCTTAGTCAATGCTGTCCTTGAACCTCTAATCCATTTCTTCCATCTACCTCTATTTTTATTTCTACAGGATCTCTCCTCCTATCTTTAAGATGGGGTTCCTTTAAGAGGAAGGATACGAGGGCTGGAGAGATGGCTCAGAGGTTAAGTGCACTGATTGTTCTTCTACAGGTTCTGAGTTCAATTTCCAGCAACCACATGGTGGCTCACAACCATCTATGATGACATCTTGTGCCCTCTTCTGTATAATGTATAATAAATAAATAAATCTGGGGAAAAAAAAGAGGAGGGATACTTCTCAAATCACTTGGTTTTACATTCTCAACACCCATAGTTAGTCTCCACTGGTCCTCTTTTCTAGGTTATCAAAAGAATCCCTGGCCTTTTCACCTCCAGTTGACACAATGGTTCTTTTCCCAACTGTCCTGTGGTCAATTTCCTTTTATGATCAAACTTCCTAGATAAGTGATCTACACCCAAATTGCACCTTTACAATCTACACATTTTCTCCACATGTTTCATTCTGATGTAACCCCTAGTTTGGATTTTTTTTTTAACTTTATTTATTTATTTATTTGCCTTGGTGTTTGTCTGGAACTGGAACTACAGACAGTTGTTAGCTGCCACGTGGGTGCTGGGAATCGAACCCGGGTCCTCTGGAAGAGCAGACGGTGCTCTTAACTGATGAGCCATCTCTCCAGCCCCCCTAGTTTGGAATTCAGATGCTCACTCAGACATCATCAAAGATCTAATTTTTGGCAAGTGTAGCAACATGTTTTGTTATGTCTGACCTCCACACACGCACACTACCATAGTTTTTCTACCTGCATGCAACTCCATAGATGCAGAAAGGCACAAAAAATTTCTCCCCATGTTGTTTTGCTAAAGATGACCATACTTCACAAATGACTGATAAACTGGCCACCCACCCCCACCCACCCCCACCCCGCCTCCCACAAACAATACACCCAAGTCATTAAAATGAATCTTACAAAACCATATGTGGTGCCATGGAATCCCAGTACTAGGGAGTTAAGGCAAGACAATTGCTGTGAGTGTAAGAACATCGTGGCTATTTAATAAATTCCCTTCCAGTCAGAGCTCCATAGCAGGACCCTGTCTCAATATAAACAACAACAAAACCTACACACTTTTTGTTTTAGACAAGTTCTGTGTAGCCCTGGCTGCCCTAAAACTCACAGAGATCCAACTGCCTCTGCCTTCTGGGATTAAAGGTGAGTATCAACACGTCTAGCTTTTTCTTCTTTTGTTTTTGTTTTATTTTTTGAGACAGGGTTTCTCTGTGTGGCTCTGGTTGTCCTTGAACTCACAGAGATTACCTGCTTCTGCCTCCCTCTGTACTGGGATTAAAGGAATGGGCCACCAGCACCAGGCTTTTTTCTCTTTTTTAATTAGAAGTCTTACTGAAGTATAATCTACATATGATAAAAACTTCTTCCTTTTAGTAGGGGGAAAACTACTGATGGATTGTGAAAAATATATCATCAATGTTGTACCTACTATTACCATCAAAATGGAAATGTTTCTGACCACCTCTAAGTATGGTGCACTCCACCTCAGTTGCTGGGTTCTGGAAACCATGGTTTTTTATTTTTATATTTTGTTCTATTTAATGTGCCTGGGTGTTTTGCCTGCATGTTGGTCTGCATACCACTTGAGTGCCTGGTGTCTACAAAGGCTAGTAGAAAGCATTGGGGCCCCTGTAACCACAGTTACAGACAGTTGTGACTACCACATTGGTGCTAGGAATTGAGTGTTTTTGTATTGAGACCGAGTATCCCTGTGTAACTTTGGCTGTTCTAGAACTCACTCTGTAGACCAGGGTAGCCTCAAACTCAAAGATCCAACTGCCTCTGCTTCTCCGGTGCTGGGATTAACAGCATGCACTACACCTTTACTATTATATATTTCATATTTCTCCAGATAATTTTTATGGTTTTTTTATTTTGTTTTATATGTGTGGAGTATTTTGCCTGTTTGTGTCTATGTACCACTTGCATGCAGTGCAAATAAGGGCATCAGATCCATAGAACTGGAGTTACAGGTAGCTGTGAGGCACCATGTGAGTGCTGGAAATTCACCTTCTTGTTTTTGAGACTGAGTCTCTCATTGAGTTCCCAGAACTTGCTGATTGGTCTAGACAACAAAGCTCTGAGGGTCCATCTGTTTCCACCTTCTAAGCACAGGCATTACAAGATCAGGTCACCAAGCCTGGCTGTTTCAAGTGAGTTCTAGGGAATGAAGTTAGGTCCTTAATGCTTATGTACCAAGTACCTAACTGACTGGACTCTTTCCAGCCTCTGATCTTGAGTACTTTTATTTCTGTAAGATAGGACCCTTTGCCCCCTCCCCCAAAACAGGATCTCACTATTTATCTTGGGGTGGCCTCCAACTCACAGAGATCTGCTTGTTTCTGCCTCCTGAGTATAGGGATTAAAAGCCATTTTGTCCACTATGTCCTGCTTGTAAGATAAAAAATTTTTTTTAGTAAAATAGATTTAAGAGTAAGGTTATGGGATCAAAAGTATTTCAGATTACTCGGGATGGAGAGATGGCTCAGCAGTTAAGGGCACTAGCTGCTCTTCAGAAGACCAGAGTCAGATTCCTAACATTCTTATCAAATGGTTCACACCTGCTTATAACTCCAGTTCCAAGAAATCTGATACCCTCCGCCTTCCAAGGGCACTTAAGTGAGTAAATTCACACAGGCACATATACACACATAAAAATGAATAAACCCTTTTTCTATTTTATCTGTATCAGTATGAGTGTTTTGAATGCATGTGTGTCTATACACCACTTCCACTCATTCCTGGTTTCCACAGAGGCCAGAAGACAGCATCAGATTTCCCTAAAACTGAAGTTAACAGACTGTTATGAGCCACCACGTAGGTGCTGGTGGTAATTGAACCAGGATCTTTGGAAGAACAGCCAGTGCTTTTATTAACTTAATCACCATCTTTCTAGCCACAAATAAATAAATCCTTTTTTTAAAGTTCAATCAGATTACATCACTCTTTTCTTTATAACCTTCTTCCAGTGGCTTCTCTTTCTTAGTAATGGCATGAGAAAGAAAACAGCAATCCATGACATATATACATATATATGTGTATGTATATGACTGTATATATATATACATACACATTTATGCAGGTTTATACACGCACATACAAAGCTGCTTATCATATAGCTAATGTCAGTATTGACAGGATTCGGCTCATTCTTCATTGGACAGAGACATCTCACAGACTAACGCTAGACAAGGTCACCATAGTAAAGTGAGACACAACAGGGCCACTTGATAAATTTTGTAGAAACAGAGATGAAAGCAATGAAATACCAAACAGTCTCCTCTCTGTTAAGCCATGCCACCTCTGCTGCTTTGGCAGTCACAGCCTTCTCTTCCTCCAGTTGCACCCACTTACACAGATCTTCATTGGTAAAGGGGTCACTGAAACATCTCTGTTTCCGATAGCACACAGTCTAGAATGAGCCTCTTCCTTACAGTCCCACCAAGTCTCCAAATCCCATAACAGAATTTGAACGCTTCAAACACCATCTCCCTGAGCTATACCAATGTCCCTCACAAACCCACTCCCTCACTGGAAGGAGCAGCAAACTTAGTGTCTTAACTACAGCTATGTTCCAACCTCTAGTAGGAAAGTCTCCTCAAGTCAGAGTCCTGAGAAGTTTCTTTAGAAAATGCTATAGTGGAGTGTTCTGACTTGATCATCTTCATTGTCTAGAAGGCTGGCTGAAACATGCTTCCTTCCTGGTAGCTTTGAGCCAAGGTCAGCAACAGAACTAGGGACCTGATTTCCATCCCTAGCATCCAAAACAAACAGCCTTCTCAGACTATCCCTGGCGTTTCTGGTTGACTAAGTCTATATCTTTCATGTTAGATAAGCTCATTTTAGTCATTCCATAATGTATAAGTATTTCAAAACAGCATATTGTACAAAATAAATATATACAGTTTTGTGTCAACAAATAAGTTCTTCAAAGTTTCCCTATTTATTTTTTATAAAGATTTGCTTTTATTCTATGTGTATGAGTGTTTCAGCTGCTTGTATATGTATCATAAGAGTGCCTGGTGTCTGAGGAGGCTAGAAAAGGGCATCAGGTTCCCTGGAACTAAAGTTACAAGTAATTGTGAGCAACCATGTAGGTACAGGGATTAGAACCTTGCTCCTCTGTAAGAACAGCAAACTGCAGCAAACAGCTAATCCATCTCTCTACTCCACTTTCATTTAATATTCTTTCGTGTGTGTGTGTGTGTGTGTGTGTGTGTGTGTGTGTGTGTATGTGTGTGTGTGTGTGCATGAATGCAGGTGCCCTGGAAGCAGGAATTTGCATTTCTAACAAGTTATTGTGAGTGCACTATGCCAGGAATAAATATGGACTTGTTTCTCTATGAAGCTGGAGGAACCTTACCCCCAAGGGTATCACTCAGGTGCAGCAAGGGAATCTTCCGTTGCACAAAAGACTTTCAGAACTTAGAATGAAAAAGATACTTTATTAAGCAAAAATACAAGGTACAATTAAAATGTCATGTGGCTTAAGGAGGATGATGTATAATATTGATTTTTAACGTTGTGGTATGCTATTTCCTCATAGAATTATTCTATGGTAAGTTCTTATTATAAGATTATTTGTGAAATGTAATGTGTAGGCATGAATCTAAAGAATGAAAGCCATTTTGCTATGCATAGGTCACACAAGGTTGATATGTTCTGATCCTAAGCATAGCTTACTAGCCATTTTAATAATTTTGCTTGTGATGCTTGTCAGGTAAGAGAATCTAATTTCTGTGCAGTTAATTTTTTGTCAGACATGTCAAAATTATTATTTTTTAAATTTATTTTTATTGTATGTATGAGTGTTTTGCATGCAAGTTTGTAAGCGCACTACAAGCATGCAGTGCCAGAGAAGGGCGTGAGAACCTCTGTAACTGGAGTCAGGCGGTTTGTCATGTGTGTGCTGAGAATTCATGTCCTCTGGAGGAGCAGCAAGGGCTCTTAACTGGTGAGACTTCTCTCTAACCCCTGGTCGAAATTCTTGACTCTTAGAAATTAACCAGATCCAGATAAATGAGGGGACTTTTTCGTCTTGACCTTTCAGTCTTTTTATCATCTGCACTCATTAGTTCAGTTATTTGACAAGACTCCAGACCCCTCCCTGTCTACTCCGAAACTTTGATTTTAAACATCTAAATCCAGCTACCATTTTTGGCTTTGATCGTCTGTCCGTCCATCCGTCCGTGTTCCCCTTCATCCCGCTAGCTTTCTGGGTTAAAATCAAATCTTCCCGGAAATTCGCATGCTGCTTGCACCTGTTTGCTCATGGGTTCTTCCTAGCTAAGTTTCCCTCAGCTAGCCGAGGTCTGGCAGGGAGCTGCGGTCCCCGGAGCTCCGGGGTGCTTTCAAATTTCCAGCTTTGGGCGAAGTCTGAGCCCAGAACCCGCCCACGTAAACTGACAGGAAGGAGCGGGGCGGGGCAGGGCGCGGCGGTCGTCTGGGCTCTTGAGCACCGCCTAGGCGTGCGTCAAATGGAGGGGCGGAGACCGTCCTCTGCGGATGTTTGGGCCTCGGCGGCCTCCGTCCACAGCGGGTTCGGGCGAAGGCGCAGCGACTGCGGTGGAGGACCATGGAGTTCGACTGTGAGGGCGTGAAGCGGCTGCTGAGCAAGGTGCAGACAAGTGGCGGGCCAGAAGGACCCCGGCGTTCTTGTCACCGCACGTTGCCCCAGTTCACACCCTCCCTCTACAGCCCACTTTCTTCCTCCATATCCTTTTTTCCAAAAATTGTTTTGTTGCCTTGACACATCGACTCATACATACTGTTGCCCAGGCTGCCCGGGAAGTTGCAGCAGTCCTCCTGCCTCAGGCTTCCGGTGCTGGGGTCACAGGCTGGCGGCCCCTCGGCCTCCTTGAATGAGTCACTCTGCAACTGACTCTACCTGCTTTGAAAAACCCGGATTATCACGTGCGGAAGCGATTCTCCGCCGTCTTTCTTGTGTGCGTGCTTGTGACTATGGACTGCTTTTGTTTCTGTATTACGCTCACCTACACTGTGGCCACCACGTAGGTGTTCACGGTGAAAGACCTCCGCAAACGCGAGTGCAGAGCTTGGCTTATAGACAGGTGGAGGGTTCTTCCACCCTCAAGTTCACCTGCATCCGGAGGCCGGAAGCTCAGCATTCCTGATTCCCACCCACGTGCAGTCAGGGGCCCTCTTGTTGAGAAGTTAGTGATCCTGACAGTTCAGCTTTCCCTTGGGAAAAGCTGGGGTTTTTTTGGGCCTGGAGATGTCTCTCTTGGGCAGTTTTTACACCTGTAAGAGTTTTAAGAGCTCCAAGATCGAAACGGTTTAGTTTACTTTACAGTTACAGGTGATTGAGTTTGGTTGTCTTACATTTCAGTCCAGGCTATCTTCTCACTCAAGGCCTCAGCCCTGTTGGGATCTCAGGCTTGAGACACCATGTCTGGTTTGTAAAAAAAGTACCAAGACCCTGGGCTGGGTGTGGAGCCACAGGCCTTTAATTTCAGCACTCAAGAAACAGAAGCAGGCAGCTCTCTCTGAGTTGAAGCACAACATACTCCATACCAAGAATTCCAAGACAGCCAGAGCTACATAATGAGACCTTGTTTCAAAATACAAAAAAGAAAGAAAAGTAGGATCACCACCCTGCCTGTCTCCCTTTCAGGATGTGTACACCATACCCTAGTGCAGGAATGTTTATAGCAAAATTATTTATTTATAAAAACGAACTGTCAGAAACTAACAAGTGTTCTTTGACAGAGATGTTCTTTAATTTAAATATATATACATATATATATGTATGTATGTATATATATATATAAAACCAACCCTGGTTCCCTAAATACTATATTCTATTCCCTGATGAATCACCTTAAAACATATGTTTAATGTGAATGTTGTTAATTTTTAGATGTTGCCAGTCTAGCCGGTGTGTGTGTGTGTGTGTGTGTGTGTTAGTAGGGATTGAATCTAAGGCTTTGTGCATTCTAGGCAAGCACTTTACCACTATATCCTTAGCTGTAACATTACTTTAAGGCGGGGGGGGGGGGGGGGGGAAGCTGGAGCGATGGCTCAGTGGTTAAGAGCACTGAGTGTTCTTCCAGAGGACCAAGATTCAATTCCCAGCACCCACATGGCAGCTCACAACTGTCGGTAGTTCCGGTTCCCAGTTCCAGGCAAACACCAAGGCAAATAAATAAAAATAAATAAGTTTTTAAAAAAAGATTTATTTATGTTCATGTGTATGTGTGTCTGCATGTTTTTATACTACTTGCTGTGGAGGCCAAAAGTGGTTGTCAGAACCTCTGGAAGTTATAGGAGGTTTGAGTTATCTAGTGTGGGTGCTGGGAACTGAACCCCAGGTCGTCTGGAAGAATGTCAAGTACCCTTAACCACCTCAACAACCTGAATCATCTCTTTTTTTTTTTTTCCCCCTTTTTGACTGGGTCTCATTATGTAGCCTAAGCTATCCTGGAACTCTTTATGTAAACTAGGCAAATCTCAGGTCTCAAACTCACCATGATCCTCCTACATCTGCCTTCTAAGTGCTGAGGTCACCACCACACCTGGCTTGTTTAATCTTTTAGCAACTCTGTTTTCCAATGTAGCTGTCTCACCTTCCCCACAGAAGTACAGGCAAACATGGGGAGTTCTGATTCCCTACAGTCTCTCCAGCAATTGCTGTTGTCTCGTTTTGATTATGGATTGTATCTTGATTATGTTGTGATTCCTCCTGCCTTTTTTTGTTCATTTTTGATATTATTTTGGCTGCTCTAAGACTCATGAATTCCTGTGTCAATTGTAGTTTGATGTTGAGGTATGTATGTGCTGCAGACAAAAACCAGGCTTCTTGGAGATCCTAAGCAAATACTTTATCATTGAGATACATCTCTAGCCCAATTTTCAGACTTTTATTTAAAAGCTCAGTTGGCTGGACAGTGGTGGCCCACACCTTTAATCCCAGTGTTTAGAAGGTAGAGGCAGTCTCAAATTAGTAATGAGTCAAATACTGGTGACATCTGTACTGTAAAATCCTGCTCTGGTCTAGCATGCAGTAGACATTAGTCTTTTTTACAGCTTTATTTTCATCCCATGCTCCTTCCTCTCATTTCAGTACAAGTTTAGGGATCTGACTGTAGAAGAGCTGAAGAATGTGAACATGTTTTTTCCTCACTTCAGATATTCATTGGATACCTACGGTACGGTATTAAGTCTAGCCCTTGCTGTATTATTTGATTACTAATTATTTGGTGTGAAGAGTTTCCAAATTGTTTCTTTGTTTCTTTTTCTTTCTTTCTATCTTTCTTTTTTTTTAATCTCAGAATTTGCCAAGTAGCTAGGGCTAGCCTTGAACTTTGACCTCCACCCTCTATCTCCTGAGTGTTAGGATTACAGGCTGGCACCTCCACTCCCTGTTTTCTTTGGTGATGGAGGTTGAAGCCAGGGCTTCATGCATACTGGCCAAATATTCTACCAACTGAGCTATTCTCCAGCCCTTTTGTGGTTTTGAGACAGGACTGATGGCTGGCCTGGTACACACTATATAATGTAAGCTGGCTTTGAACTCACGGCTGTCCTGCCTCTACCTCTCAAGTGCTGAGGTTACAAGTGTAGGGCACCATGTCCAGCAAGTTACATGCCTCGAAGGGAAGAGGAGAATGTGGGCTTCGAACTTGGATTTCAGAGTCAAAGTTTTATGTTCTTATACCTCTTTCTTGTTTCTTTCTTTTTTTATTTCTCTGATTTCTCTTTGATTACTATTCTCTTAACTCCTCACTGATATTTTGGAACTTTTTCTTTCTTCTAGTTTTCAAAGATACTTCCCAAAAAGACCTGCTGAATTTCACTGGTACTATTCCTGTGATGTATCAGGGTAAGTACAGAAGTTGGGAGAATGTGAGGCTTCTCTACAAGAGCATCTGACTTAATAAGAACTTAATTCCTGGATGCACATCACTCTGTTTTTACATGTATCTGAGGTCTATTCAGGACCTTACCAGATCTGGCAGGATCCTCTGTATGTCAAGGAAGGCCTAGGTTAATGTTAATTCTGTTTAACAAATACTTGTTGAATAGTGTTCACTAGGCTGCTGGGGTCTGAGGCCAGAAGAGAGCATGACAAATAGAGATGTGCACTGGGGAGAGAGAGGTCCTTGCTCTCAGAAATGTAGCACTAGAATCCTGTGTTTTCCTATCGAATCTGTGCTTGTCCCTCTCCTTTTCTGTGATGTGGCACTCTATCTGTTCTGTAGGTAAAACTGAATCTCAGCCTGGCCACGTGACTGAACACCACTAGTGTTGCTGTGTATTACTAGACATTTTAGAGTTCAATGACAAGTTGAGGTAGTAAAGACTTGCTCAAAAAGAAAGAACAAAATCATCAATAATCTCTATACTTAACTTTCCTACTTACTGTTATGTTCAACAATGTAACCTTTGGTATAGTAGAACATGGATTATACAGTATCATTTGAAAGACACCAGCAGAGCTCTGTTGTCAAAATAGTTTTTCTGAAGCAGTGCCCACAATTCCACCATTCAGCATTTGTTGTTGCTATGTGTAAAGTGGTACATTTGTAATCCTGAACTTAGGGTGCTGAGTGTGGTGATAGTTTACATATTTAATAAAACCTGAAATATTCCAGAGATTAACACACAGTCAAAATTTAGGCAGACAGCTCAGAAATTTCTTGATCCTTGACTACAAGGACAAGCATCTGGGATTCAATAGCATACACCTTAATCCCAGCACAGGGAAAGCTAGGAGTGGTGATTTACCCCCTTAATCCCATAACTCCAGAGACAAAACTTCCTCTGCTTCTGAGAGTTCAAGGCTAGCTCACACCTTTAATCCTAACCTGGATGAGATATAGCTGATGAGAAGGGTATTTAAGGCCTCTTAGGAACCAAGCAGAAGTGATCAGGAGTGAGGCTGAGAAAATTGGAAGATAGCTGGGTAAGAATTGACTGTAATGTTTCTTCTCTCTGATATTTCAGATTTTGTTAAGTATGTAACATATCACCATACAAGAGAGTTGAAGACCCCATCTCCAACAAAACAAAATATCACTACTTCACAGTACAGATCAGCCCAGAAAGAGTGCCACCTGGAGTGACTAATACACAATAACTAATACTATAAATTCTCAGGAAGTGTTTTTCCTGATTTAACTTACTTAATTACTAACTAGGAGGCATAGGAAAAAATGAGCTCAATAGAAAGAGTTGGTGCACTGAGAAGAGGGCTTGGGGAGACCCAATCAAACTGAAGAAAATCTTGTAATCAAGGGCTCAGCATTGGACAGTGAGATTTTGAAAGACTCCTTTAAATATCAGGCATTTCCCTGTGTTATTTCCTAGACCATATCAAGCCCCCCTACTTCCTGTCTCCCCAGCCAATGGTAACCTTCCATGAGTGTGCAGAGGCTTTTTTTTTTTTCTGCCTGTAGTTGAGGATAAAGGCTTTGGCCATAAACTCTGCAGAGGCTGCAGAGTGGGAAGCAGCACAGGCAGAACTCATCTGTCTTTACTTTCCGCCTGTTTTCTGGCTGTCGGAATTTGACTCCCACCTGTGATTATTACTTGCATTCTTTACTTACCTTGGCTAGACGTTAAGAAGAAAGAGAAGGAATGAGGAAAGAAGACAGGGAAGAAAACTAGTTCAGGTAATTTGTTTTGAGGCAAGAGAATAATTCTTAATACTCTGCTGATTTCAGTTTTATTATTTTAATACTTACAGTTTCTAGGTATTATGGTAGCCCCTCACAAAGCTGGGTTTCAAACCCTAAACATCTCACATTACAAGCCCTCAACCACTGTGCTACATTTCATACCCCAGCCCCAAGAAGGGGTTATCAGGTTGGAGAGATGGCTCAGGGGTTAAGAGCACTGATTGTTCTTCCAAAGGACCTAGGTTCAATTCCCATCACCCACATGGCAACTCACAACTGTTTGTCACTTTAGTTCTGTGGCAAAATAAAATAAAATAAAATAGAAGGGGTTATCTTAATATTGTTAGTACTGTGCAGTCCATTGATACTCTGCCTTTCCTACAGCCACATGGTTAGGCCACTGATCCTTATGCTGTCTCTACCAAAGTGGTAATGCTGTTTGCAAGTCTCCCCACTCTAGTACTGGAAATCAAACCCAGGGCTTTACACATTTTATGACTAGTTATTGCAACTCCCACTTGGAAAATCCTGTTCCAAGTATGTCACCATTGGCCAGTAACTGAGTGAATGTTCTCAATACAGTGTAAGACCTAGACTGTGAAGCAGGAATAAGAGTTAAGGATAAAATAGTTAAAGTGTATTTTGGATGTCTAGTCAGAGTTTAGTTTTCACTTACATGGGATCCAGCTTTGGGCTTCATGGCACCCAAGGCAGACACTGACCCTTGGAAGGTATGACCTACATGGTTAAAATCGCAAGAAGATGGTTGTCCTTTATTGCTCTATGTAAAGGACAGTCACCTCTATTTAGGTCAGTCTCTTATGAACCCCAGGGTCTCACAGGCCAGGCAAATGATCTGCTGAGTTAGACCCATTGACTCATCTTTGGACTGTTATCATAAGCCTCCTTTTTCTGAAAAGAATATGGAGCACTTCTAAAGAATAGTATTTCTAAAAGATTCATGGACCATTGTGTGTGTGTGTTTGTGTGTGTGTGTGTGTGTGTGTGTGTTGAGGGGTGTTATTCAGATTCCTACCCCACTATCACTTTGGGGGTATGGGTTGTTGAAATGCAGAACATTTTGCCCCTACCCCATTCTCACTAAGTTCCAGGAGTTTGCATGGTTTCAGTTTGGTGGAGTCATTCTAAAATTTAATACACTAAAATTTAAGGGTCATTAGGATAAGGTGACTTAGCTTCTCCTCTAAGTTCTGTGAATCTAGCTCATGGTCCATAGTACCTTTAATTATTGAGCTGCTTGAGGGCAAGACCAAGACTATAGCCAGCTCATTTATCCTTTTTCTTCTGTTTGTCCATCCTTATTTATATGACAGACTCATTTAGCAGCTCATATAGTAGGCATAATACCTGATGCTGGGGATATAGAAACAAATGAGAGAGAATCCACAGCAGAAGTTTACTCTGGAATAGAAAAGCAGGCTTGGTAAGTAAATAGCTTCAATGTAGAATAAATACAAAAGTAGAGAGGCTCCAGTATTTCTGCTAGGGAAGAGCAAAAGAAAATACACAGAAAAGGCTTTGTGTCCCGGGAGCTTATGGTACAGCACATCCTGTCAATTGTTTCTAAAAAGTCATCCACTGTTAGTCACACTATGCTATGCTGGTGCTGTGGTAAGAACCCCTTCCCAATGCAGAGAAAATGAAAAGCAGGATGATTTACATCCATCCTTTACATACAGATTGGCTACCTTTCCTTCCTTTTACTCCATTACTTAGGACTGAACCCAGGCCCTCACACTAGGCAAAGGCTCTACTGCTGACCTATATCCAGGGTCTTGATGTTGTCTAGACTGGCTTCAAACTTCAGTCCTCCTACCTCAGCATCATTAGATAGAATTATAAGTTCTTACTTCTGTGCCTAGCTACCTCTGTCTAAAATCCCATCTAGTTGCATTTTACGTATGTATATATGTGTTGTAATTGTTTATTTGTTTCTAATAGGTAATACATACAACATACCCATTCAATTCTGGATTTTGGATTCTTACCCTTTTGCTCCCCCCATTTGCTTCTTGAAGCCAACTGCAAACATGGAGATCTCAGTTGGAAAACATGTGGATGCCAAGGGCAGAATATATTTGCCCTATCTCCAAAACTGGAGCCATGTAAGATCAAAGTGGGTTGTCTTTAAGTTTTACTTTCTAAGTATTTGTCTTTGACCGTGGTAGTACAAGTACACATACTGCATCTTCCGTCCTTGTTCTTGAGTCAGGTCTACCATTAGTCTGACCTTGAACTCAGATCTGCTGCTTCTGCCTCCCAAGTGCTGGGATAAAGGTGTGTGCCACAATACTAGGATAGTATTTCAGTTACATTCTTCATGTGATCTTTAGAAATAGCTTGAAATGGAGCTCTCTTCCCTTCCTATACACCTGCCTTCTCTAGGTGTGAGAGCCAGCGGATGTTGTTTCTTGTTTTATTATCATTTGCCACTTGAGAGGTACATGAAAAGCTATTTCCTAGTTCCTGCCTATTAATAATTCTTTGGCTATATATAGATACATGTAATTTTATCTGCTTTTTAACCTTGTGTAAGTTCATACTCTGTGTAATCTATAATATGCTTTAAACTGTGTTTGTATGTGTGTGTGTGAGAGAGAGAGAGAGAGACAGACAGACAGATAGACAGACAGACCAACAGATCGACCTAGGGCCTGAAGCATGTTAGACAACCATTCAACTACTGAGTTTTGTCCATGTTGGCCTTTGAACTGTGACTTTCTGCCTTACTCTCTGAAACAGCTATGATTATGGTTCTGTACTCCAAGCCTTACTAAGGTTTTCATTTTGCAGTGCTAAGGATTGAACCTCAGGCCTTGCTTGTTTCCCCTAGACTGGCATTCAATTATTTAAAATATTTTTTTCATTTTATGTATTTATTGCATGTGTTTGTGTATGCACATAGCATGCATATGTGACATGACATGGTGTGGAAGTCAGAGGACAATTTATGGAAGTCAACTTTTTATCACATGAGTTCCAGAGATCAACTCAGGTTGTTAAGATTAGCAGCAAGCACCTTTACCTGCCAAGCCATCTCATTGACCCTTTTCTGTTTATTTGTTTGTTTGTTTTGAGACAGGGTCTCACACTGAACCCAGAGGTTTCTGATTGCCTATTCAGGTCTGCCATCAAGCTCTGGGGTCACAGCCACACTTTGTCACGTTAGCTGGTGTCTGAACTCAGGTCCCACTCTTACACTGCAGGCACTTTATTGACTGAGCTATCTCCTCAGCCCTGTGTCTTTTTTTTTTTTTTTTTTTTTAACTTTATTTATGTGAATTGATATGAAGGTGTCAGATCTCTGGAACAAGAGTTACAGACAATTGTGAGCTGCCATGTGGGTGCTGGGAATTGAACCCCGGGGCCTCTGAGAGAACAGCCAGTGCTCCTAACCGCTGAGCCATCTCTCCAACTCCGTCTTTTTTTTTTTTTAATTACTTACGTTACCATTTTTTAAAACTATTTTCAAAATATATTTTGATATCTGTGCCCTGCTTCAGGATCTTTTCTTTAAGATTTATTTTATGGGGGCTGGAGAAATGACTCAGCAGTTAAAAGCACTGGCTGTCCTTCAAAGGATCCAGGTTCAATTCACACAGCACCCACATGGTAGCTCACAACTGCCTATAACTCCAGTGCCAGGGCATCTGACATCCTTACACTAACATACATGCAGGCAAAACACCAATGCACACAAAATAAAAACAAGTCATTTTAAAAATATTTATTTTATATGTATATGAATGTTTACCTGCATATATGTATATAAATCACATGTGTGCCTGGTGCCCATGGAAGCCAGAACCAGGCATCAGGTCCCCTGGAACTGGAGTTACAGGCAGCTAGCTGGGTGAACCCTAGAACTCTGCAAGAGCAACCAGTACTCTAACTGCTGAGCCGTCTCTCCAGCCCTCCTTCTTTTGTAAGGAAATACACAGTAAATGTCTTAGGGAGGAAGGACTCCTGATATAGTTTGTTTTTATATGCTTTAGGAAATAGACATAAGGATAGAATCTTGTTCACCAGCCTGGATGGCAGATATATGCTGTTTATGCAAATTCTCAATTAATCTAAAATGACTTAAATAAAAAATGTCAACCCTATATTCTGCTACAGAGTGTGTTTATCTTATTTTTCTACATTTGGAAAATGTTGGTTTAGCATTTTCCTCCCTGTATTATACAGGTATGTGGAATAGTTTCCATGAGATCTCTAGGGAAGCTATTTACTGTATGATAGAATTTGTTTGTACTTTTCAGTTAAGAATGTTAAAACAAGCCAGGCAGTGATGGTACATGCCTCTGATCCCAGTACTCAGGAGGCAGAGACAGATAGATCTCTGAGTTCAAGGCTACCTGGTCTACATAGTGAGTTCCAGGACAGCCAGGGCTACACAGAGAAACCCTATCTCAGAACAAACAAACAAAAATCATACATGGTACCATTTATATGTAACAACAGTGTGAGCAAACATACATTATTAAAACTGCATAAAATATGCTGTACTGTGTAGAGTACTATTGTACACCTGAGGCTTTCTTCTATTTCTATCATGTGAAGTTTCTCATGGTTCTCTGATTATTTAAATTCTTTGTAATACTAAAATATGACATGGGATGGCTGCCATGTACTTTTCACTATATAGTAGATACAGCATACAAAGCATACACTAGTTTTGTTATTGGTATCGCTTCTGAGGCTGGGGATATAGCTCAGTGTAAAGTACTTGCCTAGCACGCTCAAGGCTGTGAGTTCAGTTCCCTCACTGATGAACAAAGGAAATGGCTGTGGTGTGGATGAAAAGCAGGTGCGTAGTAGGAAATCTGAGGGAGTTAGGAATGTAGGTTTTTCAACTGCACATTGTTAAAGAGTCACCTTGACTGACTGACAATATAAAACTTATGTTCTTTAGAAAAAAATGGTGTGTAACTTTTTCCTTTGCCTGTATTCTTCAGCCTAAATCTGTCCTTGTTGGATTAATTAAAGAAATGATCGCCAAGTTTCAAGAGGAGCTTCCTCTTTATTCGGTGTCATCATCCAGTGAAGCACAGCAGATCGACTTGCTAGCCTATATTGCAAAAATCACTGGAGGTTTGTACTGTCAGTCAGATCACCTTAAGAGTTAAAAAGTTAGAATTTCTCATGAATATTCTGTACTCTGCTACTTAGATTTAATTAGTATATGAATGTGTATATATATGTATATATATGTTTAATAAAAATTTTTCTACATTAGTCATAAGGTATTGCCATACAGTTCCAATTAAAGTTTGTTAAAATGTAAAAATATTACTCTTACATAGATAGATAAAATAGTTCTTGCTTTGTTCAGAACCCTTTATAAATTAATTATCCAAACCTTTTTCATTTCATTTCTGTAGCTAATTTTGGCTTATTCAGTATATGGGACCAGAAGTCTGAGTTTTTTACTGGGGTTAAAACTAAATATTCATGCCTAGAAATTTTCAGTAGGATTTTTGTGGATGTTGAGGTCAGAGATCACTGTTGAGTGTCTTCCTCAGTCTCTTACTAGCATATAGCAATTATGCATAATAGTGGGTTTCAGTATGACATTTTCATTCATGTACACAATGAATTTCTGTCTTGTTCATTCTGTACCCTTCTCTTGTGCTCTCCCACTCTTTGTTTCTTTTAATGATTCTTTTTTATTTTTTTTTAAAAAAACCTTTTTATTTATTTATTTATTTGCCTTGGTGTTTGCCTGGAACTGGAACTACAGACAGTTGTTAGCTGCCATGTGGGTGCTGGGAATCGAACCCCGGTCCTCTGGAAGAGCAGATGGTGCTCTTAACTGCTGAGCCATCTCTCCAGCCCCCTCTTTTGTATTTTTTATGTGCATTGGTGTTTTGCCTGCTTGTATGTGTGAGGGTGTTGGATCCCCTGAAACTGGAGTTACAGACAGTTGTGAGCTGTCACGGGTGCTGGGAATTGAACCCAGGTCCTCTAGAAGGACAGCCAGTTCTTTTAACCACTGAGTCATCCCTCCAGCCTCTAGTAAAAGGTTTTAAATGTTCATAGTACTATCTTTAAAAAGGAGAACGTCTATGTAAAACAACATTCAATATAAGACCACTGTTTTTCTTGGAGCAGAGGAGTACAATGTGCTAGTTTGAGACTAAATGTTAGATCTCAAACACTGAATAGGTGAAGATCACCTGAACTCCTGGCCTTTCTGCCTTATTGCAGTTGCTGGAATTGCAGGCATGCAGAGGAGTGCCCAGCCTCGTCCTCTTTCTCCTCCTGCTCCCTTGGCTAGGTGTCACTGTAACCCTGTACTGCCTCAGTCTCCTGGTTGCTGGGATTGGGGAGTGAGCTGCCATGCTTCGTTTCAGGCTCCTGTTTTTGCTTTCATTAGTTCAGCAAGTTGGTTGGCTTTTTGTTTGTTTGTTTTTTATTTTTATTTTTTTAATTATTATTAACCTATAGAATCTCCATCAGAGATTTTGGTGTCTTTTATTTCTATTTAATATTTATTTTTATTTTATGTGAATTGGTGTTTTGCCTGGATGTATAACTGTGTAAGGGTGTCAGATCTTGGAATTACAGGCAGTTGTTAGCTGCCATGTGGATGCTGGGAATCAAACTTAGGACCTTAGAAGAACAGTCAGTGCTTGTAACCGCTGAACCATCTTTCCATCCCATCTTTTTCATTTTTTTTTAAACTTTATTTATTTATTTATTTGCCTTGGTGTTTGCCTGGAACTGGAACTACAGACAGTTGTTAGCTGCCATGTGGGTGCTGGGAATCGAACCTCTGTCCTCTGGAAGAGCTGATGGTGCTCTTAACCGCTGAGCCATCTCTCCAGCCCCAATCTTTTTCATTTTTAAGAAGAGCTAGAAAGGCATTTTTTGGAGAGTTGGGTGACTTTGGCCATACTGTATGGTTCAGACTAGTCTTGAACTTGCACCTTCTACCTCAGCTTTTTAAATGCTGGATTATAAATGTATGCCATCTCGACAAGCTCATAAAATATTAAAAAAAAAGTTTTTAAATATTACTTCTTAATTCTCAGGATGATTTTTTTTTTTTTTTCTGTAGGTGTCTCAGACATAAATCCAAGGGGCTGGACAAATCATGAAAATAAAATACCCAATAAAATTACTGTGGTTGGAAGTGGAGATTTGGGTA
Organism: Sigmodon hispidus; assembly: GCA_004025045.1. Classification (NCBI taxonomy): domain Eukaryota; kingdom Metazoa; phylum Chordata; class Mammalia; order Rodentia; family Cricetidae; genus Sigmodon; species Sigmodon hispidus. The sequence goes on along the minus strand of PVIH01013722.1, from coordinate 11,267 downwards.
TTGCCTGCACATTGGCAATTTCAGCAAAAGTATGTAAACCTAGTTGCTAGAAGTAGATCTATACTTTCATTGGACTTTATTTTCTTTTATTTTGCCATTTTTCATATATGTGTGTATTGCATATGTATACATGTATTTTTTTGCATGTGTAAGTATGCATGTGGGTGTGGGAACCCAAGGTTGATATTGGGAATCATCTTCAGTTGCTCTTCCACTTTATGCATCAAGGCAGGATTTTTCAGTCAAACACAGAATTAAACAGTATGGCTAGTCTCACTAGCCAGTTTACTCTGGAATCCCCTGTCTCTGCCTTCCAAGGCTGCAATTACATGAGAGTTGCCATTCCCATCCCTTATTTATTTGCATGGGTTTCTAAGGATCAGAATTATGGTCTAGATCATTACCAGGGTTTTGCTGAACAACCCAACACACTCTTAAATAGTCTTCCTTCCTCAGCCTCCTTAGTGTTAGGATGACAGGCGCTGGCAGCCACAGCTGGCTTTCAGAGTGTGGCTTTGAGAGCGGTAATGCTGGCCTCTCCTAAGAATTGGTTAGAAATGCATCATCTTCTCCTGAGTCTTCACTTTGCTGCAACCTAGGGCTCAGCACCTCATAGGTGACTTGTGGTCCAATATGGCCTAATACCCTCTTCCAAAGCCCAGTATTGTATTGCTTCTTGTGTTGTTCAAGTTGCACACTTGGGTTGATTCTCATCTTGAGTATCTATACATACTGTATCATTTTTACATGTGCTAGTATATTTGTAGAATAACTTCTATAAATGAAATTAGTGTATTACATAATTTATTGATTTTAGAATTTCTAAAAAGTTTTAATTTTTTGATAGAAATTGTTTAAAAAAAAAGTGGTGCACATTTTTAATCTGGGAGCAGAGGCAGGCAAATCTCTGAGTTCACGGCGAGCCTGGTCTACATAGAGAATTCTAGGACAACTAGAGCTACACAGAGAAACTGCCTCAATTAAAAGAAAGGGGGAAAAAGAGTCAGATTGTCATGTCAGTTGTACTAATTTATTCTCACACTGTCAGATCTTTGTATGTGTACTAAGCAAAGATGGAAATGCATACTTTCTTTGCATTTTCCTAGTGTGGTTCACAATAATAAGATTGATAGCTATGATTTAGAAAGGACTACTGTGTCTGGCCCTGTGCCATATACTTATTAATCTTGTAAACACCTAAAGTAAAGCTGAGTTCAGTGACTTGGCCAGTGTGTGGCCAACAGATACTAAATGGAGTTGCTCTCTTAACCATTTCTGGTGATACTTAGTGGGTCCTTGGGACCTCTAGACGTTAAGGCTCTGCCCAGGGAGCCATTCACAGGCACTGGGAGTAGTTTTCTTTGACATATTTGGGGAAAACACTGCAGGGTTTGACCTTAGGTTTGTGGCGCATGTGCACTTGTGCACATACACACACACTTATATCTATCTATCTCTACATATATTCTTTTTTTGAAGAAACTTGGCATGAGCTTTGACTTTTTTTTTTTAACTTTATTTATTTATTTATTTGCCTTGGTGTTTGCCTGGAACTGGAACTACAGACAGTTGTTAGCTGCCATGTGGGTGCTGGGAATCGAACCCCGGTCCTCTGGAAGAGCAGACGGTGCTCTTAACTGCTGAGCCATCTCTCCAGCCCCGAGCTTTGACTTTTAAGCAAAGAACGATGTGCTAAAATAGACCCCCAAATTATTTTAAACTGTTTAAGATAAGAACAGATACTAAGCTGGGTTTGGCAATGCACAACTTTAATTCAGCACCTGGGAAGCAGAAGCAGTTGGATCTTTGTGAATTCAAGGCCAGCCTGGTCTATAAACAGAACAACCACGGCTATACAGAGAAACTAGGTCTCAGAATAACAAAAAAAAAGAGAAAAGAACAATAACAACCACATATAGTAAAGCATTTAAAATCCAAACTCAAGAGGAACAGTAGCTATCTACCTAGTACCTCATGTCCCCTTTGTCATTTATTCAATCAAAAGAAGATTAAGTAAGTAAGCCATGTTAGGTCCTGGTATTCAGTAGTGAAGCCTGAAGGGTAGTGTCACTCACGTAATGGTGTCTTGTTGCACTCCTTCATTGCCATTGCATTACTTTTCATTCTCAAGTCATTCAGGAGGCCTCCTTTAGTCCTTCTCAGTGAGCTCATATTGAGTACCTGGCTATGTTGGTAAAACACTGTCTTGTTCTAATTTTTCCACACAGGGCATTGCGGACAAGCTGCTCCTTTTAGACCTCTCAGATGGGACTAACCAAGGGACGATGGACCTTGATCTCTTCAACCTGCCTAATGTAGAGATCAGCAAAGGTTTGATTATTCTATTTAAAGACGCTTATATTACTTGCTCTAGCAGTTGAGTCTTAGGTTGTTTATTTATTTGTGGAACTGAAAATTAAGTCCTAGATTTTTTTGAATTATATTTTTATTTACTTTGATTGAGAGGTGGGCACATGTGCCATAGCATTATGTACCTTTGAGAGTTGATTCTCTCCTTGCATGTGTGTCCTGGGGCTCAAACTCATGTTGTCAAGTTTAGTGGCAGGAGCCTTTATCCACTGATCAGTGTCTCCAAGTCCATGTTCTAGAATTTTAAGGCTGAAAAGTGTCATGAAGGTCACCTGTCTCAAGTCCCTTGTTTGACATGTTAAGAAACAAAGGTTAGGAGATAAATCAGTGGATTCATCCAGAATCTTACAACAATTATAACTGATTATGTTAGCAGGAATCAAATGAGCAAATACTATTCAGACTCATTCCAATTGTTCAAAATTATTTATCTTTTTCTCTGATTTGTATCTCTAAATAAGCATTTCTATGGTTGCTTTCTTTCTCGTGATATATTGGTTCAGAGCACCTACTTTAGAGTTAGGCAGATTCGGTTTGCATCTTAGCTCAGCCACATTATAGTCTGACAGGTTAAATAAATAATCTCTCAACATTGAAAGTTTGGTTTCATGTCTCAGAGGTTAAGTGTACTGGCTGCTCTTTCAAAGTACTTGGGTTCAACTCCTAGTGCCCATATGGTGGCTCACAACTGTCTATAACAGGATCTGATAAGCTCTTCTAGCATACAGGCATACATGTGGACAGAACACTCATACATTCAAAACAAACAAACAAGAAATGAGTTCAGTTTCTCAGCTGTAAGTGGGAATGCACTGTCCACTATGGTGCACAGAAGTGCTAAGTCAAGACTAATGAGAGACATTCAGTTCACTTTGTACTCAGACCATGTTTATCATGAGTTCTGATGAGAACAAAAAGGTTGTTGTTCAGTAAATAAGATTTGAAATGTAACTTTAGGCAGTGGAGTTATGGAACAGTGGTAGAGCACTTACCTATTGTGTATGAGGTCCTGGATTCAATTCTATGACCATAAAAAGAAAAAGGGGGGAAAAAAGTTGATTTTGCTGCCTCATCATTTTGTGTGTGAGCCTCAGTCTTGCTGCCTTCCTGCCCTCCTGCCTTTCCTCTCCCATTTAGTGGTGACTGTAGGCACTTGCTAATGAGGCTAGGCTTCTGCCTTAAAAAAAAAAATACAAAAAAACAAAACAAAAAAAGCCCCATTGTTTTTTAGAATATGTAACATCATATTAGTACAGATATATTTATCTAGATAAGTACCATATTTTGGGGTAGAGGTTTAAAAATATTTTACCAGGAATATATCATTTTAAAAAGAAACTCACCTAGCCTGAAGAGTTAGCTCAATGGATAAAAGCACACACTGCTCTTGCAGAGGACAAGTTTGGTTTCCAGCGCCCAGATGAGGCAGCTCACAGCTGTCTGTAAGTCTAGCTCCAGGGGTTCCCACAGCCTCCACAAGCACCCACATAGATGCCATATACATACAGATCCATAGCATTAAAAATAAAATTTAAGAGTCAACATAATAAAAACATCATTGAAACTGTGTTTCCTAAAACAGTTCTACTAGTTTATAGATAAGACCAGCTTATACATGCCACAGTGGTGTGGACATCCTTTGTCTTTCCTTAGGCCTCCTATACTCCTTAACTGTTTTTCAAATAATGTATAAAGCCATCCCACAAACTAGGATGTACTGATGGTGGTCAGAGGAGTTGACTTGCCTTTCTGTTCTAAAAATAGTAGGTCACAGTTCAGCAAGCATTCAGATCCCTGGAGGAGAGACAATTAACTCATTTTCCTCATCTGAGAGAGCACTGTATTTGCTTTAATGGCCCTTTAATGGCTGTGTAAGGCTCCTTGGGGAGCTGTATATTCTCTTTTGCTGGTTGTTCCCAGCCCTGAAATTCTTAAGGGACCTTTTAACTCTTCAGATCCTGTAGGAAAGACTCTTTAGTACCCTACCCTAGAGGAAGAGACTGTTTGGGACCCAAAGAGAACCTTTTTTTTTTTTTCTTCCCTGTGCGTCTCATTAGCCATTGATAAGTGGCGAGTAACTGAAAGGACAGAATCTTTGGAAGAAGTGCGCAGTACATGGTACTTGCCACCAAGTAGGGACTCAGAATTACCTGTGAGAATGAGGACATTTTTATCATTTAAGGCAGAGGATGCCAGTGCAGGAAAAGGAGGAGGATTCTGGCAAATCTGGTTGAATCCAAAGTATAGGATTATAAATTGAACTGGTCAAGCTTTCTAACCTCTCCAGGCATCAGTTTTCATTGCTCCAAGTGGGAAGGGGGAATGATTTAATAGCATAGAGTCTGCTGACTTACTCAAGTCACTTCATTTCTCTGGTCAGTCCTCCTCCCATTTTCCCTGGTTATAAGGAACCCTGTGGCCCTCAAGCTCACAGTACAGAAGACAGTGGCTGCCGAACCATTTTACCTATGACATATTACTCATTTCCCCTTTAAGAATTGTGAAGTATAGACTGGAAAGATGGCTCAGCAGTTAAGAGCACTGACTGTTCTTCTGGAGGACCTGAGTTCAATTCCCAGCATCCACATGGCAGCTCACAACTGTCTGTAATTCCAGGTTCTTTTTTTTTTTCTTTAAATATTTATTTATTTATTTTTAATTTTATGTGAATTGGTATTTTGCCTGCATGCATAACTGTGTAAGGGTGTATAATTCCAGATCTTGGAATTATGGACAGTTGTTAGCTGCCGTGTGGATGCTGGGAATCGAACTCAGGTCCTCCGGAAGAACAGTCAGTGCTCTCAACCGCTGAGCCATCTCTCCAGCCCCGTAATTCCAGGTTCTACACCCTTATATAGTTATTCATGCAGGCAAAACACCAATTCACATAAAATAAAAATAAATATTTTTTAAAAAAAGAATTGTGAAGTATATAGAAAACTTAGTCTGTGTACTAGTGCTGGCTCTTTCTAACTTCCTACCTGCCTTGTTATGTATCCTAGGCTAGCCTCCAGCTTGAAGCAATTCTGCTTCTACCTTTATGATAGCTGTGTACCACCATGCTTGGCCTTGGGATCCATGCTGATGACTATAGGCTCCATGTATGCCTAAAGGCTCTCTGTTCATAGACTAGAGAAACATTTTTATCATGTACTAGCATTAGTTTATACTATCTTGAACTCAGACTGTTTCTTTTTGTTCATTAGATTTGTCTGCCTCTGCTCATTCCAAGGTGGTAATCTTCACAGCCAACTCTTTGGGTGGCTCTGAGTCCTACCTACATGCTGTGCAAAGCAATGTGGACATGTTCAGAGCACTTGTCCCAGCTCTGGGACATCATAGTCAACATGCTGTCTTGCTTGTTGCATCTCAACCAGGTAAGAGTCTTTATTTTAAATTCAAATGATGGGCCCGATTATCAGTATAATTGCCATTGCTGATTTAAAAAAAAAAAAAAAAAAAGCCAAAGTGCTGTGGCATATAAAGGGATATTCAGTAAGACTTCTCTTATGGCCATGTACACATACAAATACATTCATAATAAAAAAAAAAAAAAAAAAAAAAAAAAAAAAAAAGACTTCTCTTCTCTTACAATGCTTACAATGAACAGTACATACATGTGTATTCTGTCAACAGTTAGTCCTTATAACTGTGATTACTGAGGTTACAACTCAGCATTTCATGAAATGTTGCTGAGAAAACCAGCTGTCAGCAAGCCAGAGAATCTGGAGAGGAGGTGTAGCGTCGGAGAGACTGCACACAGGCAGGAGACTTCTGAGGGCCAAAGCTTAATTCTTCATTTTATTACTTTCTTTCTGCTGCTTGTTCTGTTCTGTACTTCCCCCTATTCCTTTTATACCACTCAAAACCGATGTTTCTATGCAAGGAAAGATTACCTCATAGCCTCAGGTTACATATTTTCCAGAAACAATTAAAATCTTTACATAAGAAGAAATCATATTAAGATCACAAATTACATGTTTTCCTTAGAAGCCCACAAGTAGTAAAACATTTTCCTTTGAACTAATTTTCCCATCATAACATCTTCACCCCAAAGCAATGACTCTTTATTGCTGATTAACAGAGCTTTAAGCAAGCCAAGTTTATCTCAGCCCGTTCATTTTGTACTTGCAGGTAGCTGTTATAGTTTCAATGTAGCAGATTCCTGTCCTATTAAAAAAAAACTTTAAACAAGTTGTCTAACCATTTATTTTTATTTATTTTTTACACACAATAGGGTCATTTGATTTCCTTTCACAGTTTTTCACTGGTCATGTAAGGGAACTCAGGCCTAACCTTGGGTGTAGGGGCATAATTGCTTTCTTTGATCATCAGCCTGTTCTTCCCACAGGCAGAAATCATAGGTCTATAATGCATGAAACTTCCTTGTTCTTATTTTCCATCCTCTGCAAGACTCAAATCTAACAAAGGGGAAGGTGACTTCTAGCCTATTTTGTCATTTTTGTATCTCTAAATAGAGCAATTGGCATAATAACCTAAACCATTTTTCTATTCATCTTTACTAACTGTCCTAACCACCTGTATCTTTTAGGTTGACTCAAAGAGTTTAATTAAGGGGCTGGAGAGATGTCTCAGTGGTTAAGAGCACTGACTGTTCTTCCAGAGGACCTGAGTTCTGTTCCCAGCATCCATATGGCAGCTAACAACTGTCTGTAATTCCAAGATCTGACACCCTTACACAGTTATTCATGCAGGCAAAACACCAATTCACATAAAGTAAAAATAAATATATATGTAAAAACAGAATGACAACAGGGGAATTAAAAAAATACTTTAAAAAAGAGTTTAATTGAATCATAGATTCAGCTAAGCATCATCGCTCTTATAAAAATCATCATCATTAGTAATTAAATTGCCCAGTGAGGTGTGGGATTTTCTCATGAAACAGTCACACTATACTAGATACCGTGGGATCCTTTCACATAGTAATTATACCTTGCCACATACAGCAGGAACACAACAGCAGCAAGCAGGAGGAAGCATAGCAGGAGCCAGGGGCATTCTAGAGACAATCTCCCCTTCCATCTCAGGGTTTATTCATCATAGCTCTGCTATTCAGTGAATTGAACTTCAGAAGCTCCACTGCTGACTGAAGCTCCTCGGACATGGCCACTGACAAAAGGTGGTATTATTTTTCATACCTCCTTCAGTGAGAAAATGGTTATAACCCCGAAGAGAAACATATAGTGGTGTTTATATGTAAGATAACTTAAGTTTCTGGTGTTACAAAGATGTGAGGAAACATATCACTGTAGATTCAAAGAAACTTTTTTACATTGATATTTTTGTGGATGTGTGTTCCCATACCCATTGTATAGTAAGGTTAGAGGACCTGGGATCTAGGCATTGAACTCGAATTGTCAGGCTTAATGATAACTGGACCATCTCACGCACCCTCACTGTCACCTTTAACATTTTATATTTTGTAGACTGTTTAAAGAAATAAATGTTTCCAGAGAGTTGGGTGGTTTGGGCTCAATCAGTGGGCATGTGTTTGAAATGTTCCAGAGTTCTGTGTTTCATTTATAATTGTCAGAAGCATTGGTCTCTTTAAAACCTGGGATGCTTTTGTTATGTACAAAGTTATGAGTTTTTCTTTCAAGGTGCCAGATTCACAATAATATATGAACTGGTATTTTAATTTAAACCTAAAATGTAAAAGAAATTGTATCAGTGAAATGAGATTATTGGGCTGGGAATATGGTTTGGTGATAGAGTGCTTGCCTCTCATGTCTGAGGCCCTGGGTTCAAAACCCTCAACATGGGCATGTGCACATACAGAATTAGTACTTCATTGAAATGAAATTATTATTTTCCTGATTTCTATACTCATATACTCATTTCACCTTTTTTGCTTAACTTTTTTGGGAACTTATTTATTTTCTACCCCTAACAATTTATATTTCATGAGAAAATTATATAAAAATGCTTTAACCTGGCTAGTGTTTATAAACATACTACCAGCCATATTGGTGCACTTCTGTAATCCAAGTACTCAGGAGCAAAGGAAAGAAGATTGGGAGTTCAAGGCCAGCTAGACTACATAGCAAGACCCTGCCTCAGGCTCTAACACAATTCACTAGTGAAATAATATAAGCATATTTTTTTTCATCTTTAAATTTTCTCTCTGTGTGTAACATTTAGTGGAGATCATGAGCTATGTGACATGGAAACTGAGCACATTTCCTGCAAGTAGAGTGATTGGAATTGGATGCAATCTAGATTCACAGAGATTACAATACATTATTACGAATGTTTTGAAGGCACAGACTTCAGGCAAAGAAGTGTGGGTTATTGGTGAACAGGGAGAAAACAAAGGTAAGTACATGATTATTAATTTTGCTGGTGATGCCCTGAAGTCATGACATTCAAATCTATTTGGCATCTTAGAATTGTGGAGCTTACTGAGTATCCTCTGCTAACAAGCCTTCATGATGATGATTTACTGTCTCTGTGTGCCCTCGTGTGTGTGTGTGTGTGTGTGTGTGTGTGTGTGTGTGTGTGTGTGTGTGTGTGTTGCTGGGAATTGAACCTAGGACCTTAAGTATGTTAGCCAGGTACACTACCACTGAGCTACAACCTGGTTCCTGCCATACTCATATATTTGTTTTCTTTGAGCTTAAGGAAAGACCTCTTAGAGCTTATATTTTTTTAATTTATTTTTATTTTATGTTAATTGGTGTTTTGCCTGCATGAATAACTGTGTAACTGTCAGATCTTGGAATAACAGACAGTTGTTAGCTGCCATATGAGTGCTGGGAACTGAACTCAGGACCTCTGGAAGAACAGTCAGTTCTCTTAACCACTGAGCCATCACTGCAGCCCCAAATGTAGGGATTTATCTCAGAAAGTTCTGATGTGTACCTGTGCTCCTAAGATACTGTGATGGCTGCTACTAACCCATCTCCTGAAGCTTGGAGCTTCATGTAGCAGTGAGTGACCAGAAGGAGGATTGATTTGTTGTCAAGAGGCAATGAAAGCATAGGGAATGGACATGGTACTTCTAACTTCTGTTCTCAGCTGAGAACTAGAAACAGAAGAATATAGGAGAATGAAATTGAGATTATTTAAATACAGTGTTGGAATATTTGACACATATGTGTGTAAATATATATGGAGAGAGCCATGTGCAAATTTTGAAATCTAATAGAGCAAGCACTCATGAATGTACATACACTCAATCAGGAGCATCCTACTTCCCAGGCCATCATTCTGTTTACTGTCTAGGAAAGCATCAGATGTCTTATTTGTTTTGTCTTTTACATTGCTAGGATTCATTCCAGGGGTACTTGCTAGACAAACTTTAACCACAGAGCTACACCCCTGGCTCTCACCTTTGTACAATCTTCAGCTCTTGCTTCACAGTGAGATATATTCATGACTAGGTTTTCTTCCATGGACCTAAAAGCAGACATGGATCAGAAGCTCCCTCTGCTGGCTGCATCTTAGATTAAAGCTGGTTATTTTTGCACAAGGTACAACAGTAATGTGATAGAATTGATTCAAATTATTATCATTTTTATTAAGTACTTTTTAATGCAGATATCTCAATTAAATTTTACAAACACCCTGAGAAGGAATAGTTTTCTCTTTTTAAAATTTATTTTTTATGTGCATTGGTGTTTTGCCTGCATGTATATCCATGTGAGGCTGTCATCAGAACCCCTAGAATTGGAGTTACAGACAGTTGTGAGTTGCCATGTGGGTGCCAGAAGTTGAACCCAGGTCTTCTCCTCCTCCTCCTCCTCCTCTTCTTTTTTGAGACATGTTTCTCTGTGCATCCTGGGTTGTTAGGCTGTCTTGTCCTGGACCTCACTCTGTAGACCAGGCTGGCCACAGACATCCCTCTGTCCCCCTCCTCCAATGCTGGATCAAAGGCATGTGTCATCATCTTGCTGAGCACCCATTTTCTAAATATATTGAAGAGGAAACAGCCCAGTAAAAATGAGTGAACTACTGAGGGTGATATAGCCAATGATAGCAGCGCTAAATTGATGTTAAAGATTTGCTCTTCATGTTACTTAAATATTCTATGCCATGACTGGCCTAGAATAAACATTCAGTGAATTGTTATTTCTAGATGGTAATGAAAAGAATTAGCAAAAGGAAACCTGAAAGAACTCTTTGAAGTGAAGCAATGTTAGGTCTTGGAAACAGCTGTAAGAATAGAAGTGTCTAAGTAAAATCCTCCTCTTCAGCTTCTTCAGTGGCAGCCATAGCCTAGGGAGGATTCCCAGGGCAAAGAAGACCTTTAGGCTCTAATCCCTGCTTCCTTCCTTAGCCTCTGCTGCCTTCCTGCTTACCTCTGTGACTGCTTAAGTGCCACCCTTCCAGAAAGCTCTCAAGGTTAGGTGAGTTTGTGCATGAATTATAAACAACAGCATATCGTGCTACCCTACAGTAGTCATCCTCTTCAGCTTGGAATGCTTTATTTTGGATTGAGTGAATGATCCTGACACCTCCTTGTTGTGACCAAAAGTCTGTCATTTATTTTGCACCATGTTAGATGGTTAGCAAGACATTTGCTCAAGAGCTGCAATTTTTTTTTTTTTTTTTTTTTGCAGGCTCACAAAGAGGCCTTTATTATCTAGTTCAAATAGACACTGTCACAATCTTGTTACTCCTTTTACTAAAATAGTTCAAATCAATGCTTTTACCACACTATCAAAAGTTCTATTTTTTTTTTTTTTTCTTTCCACAAATCAAAGTGGTTCAATAGAAGGTAGAAACGGCCAAAGTCCACAGGCTCCAGCTCTATACACAGCCGGGGCAGGAGGGGGCAGCTGCAGCAGATCTCACCACCATCAACTCCTGTAGATGACTGACCCAGGGCAGGAACCACATGTTCCGGCCCCACCCAAAAGCAGCACATTTTC
>PVIH01013721.1:46963-57159 GCA_004025045.1 Sigmodon hispidus | reverse complement strand
CACTGTCAATAGGACAAAACGCCAGCCTACAGAATGGGAAAAGATTTTCACCAACCCTACAAGTGACAGAGGACTGATCTCTAAGGTATATAAAGAGCTCAAGAATTTAGATCACAAAACCTTGAATAACCCTATCAAAAAATGGGGTTCAGATCTAAAAAGGGAATTCTCAGCAGAGGAACTACGAATGGCTGAAAGGGACCTGAAAAAGTGTTCTTCATCTTTAGCCACCAGAGAAATGAAAATCAAAACAACTTTGAGATACCACCTAACACCTGTTAGATTGGCTAAGATAAAAGGTACAGATGACAGCCTATGCTGGAGAGGATGCGGAGCAAGGGGAACACTCCTTCATTGTTGGTGGGATTGTAAGCTTGTTCAGCCACTTTGGAATACAATATGGAGGTTTCTCAGAAAATTGAGAATTAATCTACCCAAGGACCCAGCAATACCACTTCTGGGTGTATACCCTAAAGAGGCACATTCACACTACAAATGTATTAGCTCAACTATGTTCATAGCAGCATTATTTTTAATAGCAAGAACCTGGAAACAACCTAGATGTCCCTCAACTGAAGAATGGATTAACAAACTGTGGTACATCTACACAATGGAATACTACTCAGCAGTAAGAAAAAATGATATCCTAAAATTCACAGGCAAATGGATGGATTTGGAGAATATCCTCCTGAGCTAAGTATCACAAACTCAGAAAGATAAGCTGGGGATGTACTCACTCACTAGTGGTCTCTAAACAAACAAACAAGAAAAAAAAAAAAAAAGCCAAACATGCCCAAGCAGCAAACCACAACCACTGAATAGCTTGGGATCAGAAACACCCTGGACTGACCCTTCAAACCCCAGTCCATCTATAGGAACATCTGACTCACTCTTGAGGGAGGGGGGACAAAAATGGATTTGGCCGGGATTGAAGACTGATCCAAGCATTGTTGGGCCAGTGTGACCATAGGACTGTCTGCTCCCTGCCAAGGGAGGGGATGGGGAGTTGCAGAGAAGAAAAATGATCAGATGTGGTGGGAGGGGGAAGAGACCTTCAATAAGGATATACAGGAATGGAAAAAAAAATTCAGAGGGAAAGCTGAACACAAAGAAAATATATGTGTAGTAATCTTATTTGAATTTCCACCCTTGATAAGCCATGCTTATGATTATTATCCTCTGTATAGTTATTGTTAACTCTTCAGCATTTTTTTTAAAAATTCTTTTTACTGTTTTTTTGATAAATACAAAATAAAGAAGAAGAAAAAAAAAAGAAAGTAAAAAATGAAACAACTCTAGCAATCCTAAGGCAGGGCTTGGTTTTATGGTTCTTCAATTATCAGAAGTCAAATAACAAAGCAAAATAGTAGGATGGTTTTTGTCATGACGATCTGATCCTGAAACATAGCCTTAAATTGAACCATTTCATTCTGAAAAATGAGGTGATGCTCTGAGACCCCAGAGATGTATTTCCTCTCTTGGCATTGTGGCAGACTCCCAAATGTAGCCTGTCAGCTGCCATAACAACTGGAAGAACAGCTCATTTCTTTCAAGTGTGGCAAGTGGAAGATGTAAGCTGTATTTTATTTTTATGGTTCTACTTCTAGGCTATGTCAGCTGTTTTTAGATTGACAATAAAATCCTTATTGCTGGGAGAATTATAATAAAAAAAGAATTTGCCATCTGTATTTAATCCTTAAATAAATAAATAAATAAATAAATAAATAAAGGAGATATTACAAAAGAAGCCGCTGTGTCTTCCTTCTTCTAACTATTGGATTTTAGAGCAATTATACATACATATACCAGAATATGGATGACAGAACAAAGAAATTATTCTACCTGAATCCATAAAGATGAAACAATGATTTTAATTGGAGCTATTATCAAAAAATTATAGAAAAACATAGGTACATACAGGTGCAATGTTATGGAAGAGTATCCACTCCAGATTTTCCTAAAAATTAAATATCTAACTCTTTCCTTGTGCTTATCTATTTTGGTCATTCACCCCAAACATAAGGACATGTTTTTAGTTCAAGGCTTGTGATTTTCTCCTACGAGGTATGAGACCCATCTACCTTGATTTCAGAACTCTCTTGCTCTATCTTATCCAGAGAAGAAAAGGCCACAAAACTGTTCCTCTGGCGACTATAGCATTAACTTATCTCACTCGCAATATTTCCTATTTGCTGTGTTTATCAGGAATAAAATAATCTGAATTCAATACTATGGTGTTAGAAAAAGGTACAAAAGCTTTCTTTTACACATCTATAAAGGAATGGACCATAGGCCTCATGACAAAGAATTTCCCAAGCCCAGGATAGGTGTGAATCCTAACATTTTCTACATCACAGTGACACTATTTCAAAAGAGGGAATCTTAAATACCTATTTTCCCTGGTATCACTAGTAATAACTGTCTGTAAGAGAAGGGAGACTACAAATGTAATCTGTGCTTTAGAAGTTATTCAACTACTGATACAGGCTCATTAGTTGATCTCACAACAATATTGCATATGCATTAGCCTTTGTCTCAAGACTTTATACAACGCTAAAATGACCATACATATAGAAGAAAGGACATTAAACTTCATTATATTTTACTTTGGCTGAAATCAGTAAGTCTATGTTTTTTGTTTTTTTGTTTTTTGTTTTTTTTTTTGTTGTTTTGGTTTGGTTTTTTTTAGCAATTTCTGTTCCTTAATTCTTTTGAAATGCAAGAATATTAAGGTGTTATGTTTACATATCTAAATGGCTATCATCACATGGGCTCTGCCTCACCAGATGCCATTTCCAAGTCTTAAAATGCAGCTCAGGCTCAGTGGGCTGAAATTATTGCCATTTCACTGTTACTCTAATTGCACTCAGAATATTTAAAGTTCTCTGTTCTTCACAAACAAATCAGTGGTAAGCATTTGTTAACATTCTTCTTTGAGCCCATGCTTGAGTTAGGAATTCAACTCTTCCTTCATGTAAAAACATTCTTGCATTTCTGCTATTATTCCTGGATTTATTTTCAATTCCATTAAGAAGAATTTACACAAAGAAATAGCCTATTACATGACTCTAGACACACTGTCTATCAACTACTTACAAACTATATGAGGAGCATATGAAGCCAATATTTATGTAATTGACCCTTTTTACTGACTAGTGAGAGTAACAGCTATTCTTTCATATATATTTTGAGTATTTCTTAGCTCATATCAGTGTTATATATAAATAAATCTACACACATCACATTTTTAAATGATGAACTTAATTATCTCCCAAGATTTGCCGCAAATCTGCTTGCATCCTACAATATTTCAGATGTTAAGATTACTGTTCTATGTGGATAAAACAAAAATAAAAGTCAAACATTAGTAATTAAGAAATTCAGGTCTTCTCTGGTGGTATTGCCTTTCCTGTCGATCAGTCTAAATGCTCAAGTATTTCTTGAACTGCACACAAAGCTACAGAAATACTGGCAAATTATATCAAAAATAAGTCTTTAGCCATATAAAAACATCTCTGTGTAAATGCAGTAGAGAAAAAAAAATTGTGCTATTACTAAGTTAACCTGAACTGGTATGTGTATTTTCCAAGAAATCTGGTGTTTACAAAGTGAAAAGGAAATCTCTGTTGTACACAGTAAACTAGTGCAATCCAGGGCACATTGTCCTTCAGATAACAAGCAGTCCTCAGAGAGTGCTTGAAAACACTGTGTACAGGATGCTCACCTTAAATCTACTTGGTGATTGGGATGATCATTTGCTTTAATTTATTGCTGGCTAGAAATAAAACTACGTTTATGTCCTCAGTGATCTTGAAGCCTGCCATGTGTGTCACCACTCAGCAAAAATAAAGAATGAAGCATTGTTTACATGTTAACCTATTAATATCTTTTCTTGTCCTTTAAATCATCTCTACATTGTTTATAATGTGTAAAATATCACAAAGGGTATTTCATTAGCTACTATCTAGAATTATTTTAGAAATACTAACAAAATTAAGCAAATACAAGATTAAACAAAGTTAAATTATGTAAAGCAAAATTAAAATCTGTAGGCAATAATGACGACACAAAGTACTTTTTTGGATACTTTTTACTTATATTGAATTTACAACATAGACATCAAAGCATGAGATAGCAGTCAATGTTTTAGGCATGTAAATTATTTTATTTATTCTTCATATATTAATTACAAAAATATAATTCTTGTGTATTATACAATGACATTATCACATAGACACTAGTGAGATTGACTCTGGTTTTCATTAGGGGAAGAACTGAAGCCTTCCCTTGTTTTGGGGTTTCTTTCAAGGCCCTCTCCAACACTGTACAGAAGTTATTTAAATGTCCTCATCCATTCAGCCTTGTGTGCTCCAAGTCTAGCTTCTCTGAGCACTATTTTCAGTTGTCTGCTCTCTGCACCTTTCAGCCTAGACAGAATTTGCTTGTATTTCCCAATAGGCAGTAAGTGTCTAAAAGGAGTGGAGACTATTCTGCAGCAAAGATTGGAGAAATGGTTTGCTTGGTTGAACTAGCAATCTTTTACAGTTCTTTTTCTTTCTTGTCCCACTATTGATCTCTCTGCGAAATCCTCACTGAATAAATTAATATTGGCTGGTGCCCACTCCTATTCCACTGTAAGGTCTTGGTGGGTGTGGCTTCCTTATTTAAGTTCTTTAATTCTTAGAGATTGCTCTAAGAATTCCAGGGAAGAGAAAATTTCCCTTTGCTAAAAGGAAAAAAAAAATGACATTGGAGGATGTAATGTCTTGATTACTTGGCACTAGCTTTTTCTCCTCTGTACCAGAGGAGCCTGAACAAGGTTCAAGTTGAGCCAAGAAGTGGGGATGAAACAGATGTCACTTAGGAAGGGACACAAAGTTGCATTTGAGACAGAGATACTTTCCACCTACAAGATCCAAAATATTCTCTTTGAACTTATTTCACATTGTCTCAAAATCTGCAGAGTATTTAGAATGGTTGCTGATTAATAGAGCAAACTTCAGCTCTAGATATTGAAACAGATCA
This sequence comes from Sigmodon hispidus, assembly GCA_004025045.1. NCBI lineage: Eukaryota > Metazoa > Chordata > Mammalia > Rodentia > Cricetidae > Sigmodon > Sigmodon hispidus. The sequence continues at coordinate 52,134 of PVIH01013721.1, read as the reverse complement.
GAGCCTTGCTCAGGCATCAGTGAAGCATCCTCCTGCAGAAGATGGAAATAAATACTGAGAGCCATGGCCAGACTCTATGAAAAAGAGTGAGAGGGTTTATAAACTCAGTCCTAAAATGGACATTTCCAACAAGTCCCTCTCATAAGGTCACAGGGAATTCTGTAGAAAAGGAGGCAGAAAGAGTATAAGAGCCAGAATGGATGAGGACAAGAAGAAAAGAAGGCCCTCTAGATCAACATGATGGAAGCTCATATGAACTCATAGAAACTGAGGCACCATGGTAGGTGGCCTGCAGACCTTTTTCTTTCTCTCTTCCCCTAGATGCCCTTCTTCACTTTAATGCCTTGTGCATCACCAACTGCAGCCTCCTTTCCACACTGCCTACACTTCCTGTGGATCTCAGAGGCCAACTCAAGCGGAACTTCTGCTCAACCATAGGCCATTCCTGCCAGAAAACAGATCTTCAGATCTTTTCACTCTCTCTGCTCTTCCAGACAAAATAACTCATTTTCACTCAGCTCTGGAGTTGAACACCTGTCACAGTTTTCCTTGTCATTTGTTCCCATCTCCTGTGCATCCCAGAGGTCATGTAACTTTCCTCCCTCCATTTTTTTGCTGTGTCTGAGACCCCAACTTTAGTACGCATTCAATGAAAAACCAATGAGTATTTTCCCAGGGCAACAAGTATGCTGAATGCAGATCTACACCTTGTAGCCAGAAATTTTCTGTACCATCGGGGCTTGAGTTCAAAGAAAACTTTCTCTGACATGAGGTCCTGCAGCCTCTTATAAAACAATTATTTACAGACTTATATTAATTATAATCTGTTTCTGACTCAGACTTATTGCCAACTAGTTTGTAAAACTTAACTCAAACTATTTCTATAAAACTATGTGTTACTTTGTGTACTATTACTTTATCTGTGTTCCATTATATCTTGTTCACTTGGTGGCAGTTTGTAATATCTGCCTGACGCTGCTCTACTCCTTTATCTCTGCTTGGATTTCTATCTTGTATCTCAGCTGTCTTGCAAGAGACCAAAATAGATTCTTTTATAACCAATGGTAATAAAGCTTATTCACAGTGTACAGAAAGATATCCCACATCAACACCTACCCTACTGCTCCAGAGATCCAGTATCCCCAGTATCATTATCAACTCTATAGCAGGAATGCTCTTGTGGTCTTCCTTTCCTCTTTAATATCATCTCTAACAGATCACTACCACCTTCTTTCCCAATCATTTTCCTCCAACTCATCCCACTATCCAAGCCTCCAACACCAACAGCATTCCCTGTAAAAATACTAGCAGTTTAGAAAAATAAGCAACAAAAGGCATAATACTTTCTGAAAACCTTGGTAGGAAACCTAAACCAATTAGCAAAATACCCACACAACAAGATAAATCTAGAAATCAGCACAATTATAACAACCCTAGATGCCTAGACCTCAGTGTAAAACATAATCAACAATAGTCAAGAAAATAAATTTTCACTAGAACATAGCAATTGTAACAGAGCAGGCCCTAAATTTTCCAGTATATCTGAAGCAAAAGAAAAATGTCCTTGAGACCAACTATATAAATTTAGAGGTTCTTAAAAAGAAAATTAATAAATCCTCTAAATAATATAAGAAAATATAAACAACAATTGAAGGAAAAGAATGCAAGTTTTAAATCTTAGAAAACACAACCAGATGAAAGAAAGAAATAAAATTATTCATAACATGAAACATAAAATGAAAGCAATAAAGAAAACATAAACTGAGGAAATTCTGAAAATGAAAAAAAAACATGAACAAGAAAAACAGATGCAAGCTAGATAAACAGAATATAAAAGATGGAAGAATCTCAGACAGTGAAAATAGGATAAAGGGAATGGATACATTAGTCAAAGAAAACATAAATCCTAAAAACTCCTGACAAAATCATCTAAGAAATCTAAGTTACTATGAAAAGACTAAATATAAGATTAATAGGAATAGAAGAAGAAGGAGGAGGAGGAGAAAAGAAAAGAGAAGCAGAAGGAGGAAGAGGAGGAGGGGAAGAAGAAGAAGAAGAAGAAGAAGAAGAAGAAGAAGAAGAAGAAGAAGAAGAAGAAGAATTATTTCTGCTCAAAGGCTCAGAAAAAGTCTTCAGAAAAATTAGAGAAGAAAATTTTTTTAGTTTAAAGAGGGCTTTAGCTTAGATTTTTCTCACTTAAAGCCCTCAAGGTACAAGAAGCATACAGAACAGCAAATAGATTTAACCAGAAAAGAAATTCTCCTTAGTTCATAATAATCAAGACATTAGGCCTACAGAGCAAAGAAATAATAACAAAAGCTACAAGGGAAAAGGGCCAAGTAATATTTAAAGGCAGATCTAGTAGAATTACACCTGACTTCTTAAGGCAGACTCTAAAATCCAGAAGAACCAGGAAATTATGCTGCAGACTGTAAGGGACCACAGATGCCAGCTCATAATACTATGCCCAGAAAAATTTCAATCATCATAGAAGAAGAAAATAAGATATCTGTAATAAACAAATATAAAAATATCTGTCTATAAATCTAGCTATAGCTACAGGAGATCCCACTTATTGATTGTTGGTCTTAGTGTCTGTGCCACTAGTGTTATATTTAGGAAGTGGTTGTGTGCCAATTCGTAGAACTGTATTTCCCACTTTCTTTTCTATCAAGTTTAAAGGGGCTGGATATATGTTGAGGTCTTTGATCCACTTGGATCTGAGTTTTGTGCAGGGTGAGAAGCTTCTGTAAAGCCAAGGACACTGTCAATAGGACAAAATGAGAGCTTACAGAATGGAAAAAGACTTTCACCAACCCTACAAGTGATAGAGGACTGATCTTTAAGGTATATAAAGAACACAAGAATCTAAAGTCCAAAACCTAGAATAACCCAATCAAAAAATGGGGTTCAGATCTAAAAAGGGAATTCTCAGCAGAAGAATTACAAATGGCCGAAAGGCACCTGAAAAAGTACTCATCATCTTTAGCCATCAGAGTAATGCAAATCAAAACAACTTTGAGCTACCACCTGACAACTTTTAGATGGGCTAAGATAAAAGACACAGAGGAAAGCCTATGCTAGAGAGGATGCGGAGCAAGGGGAACATTCCTCCATTGTTGGTTGGAGTGGAAGCTTGTTCAGCCACTTTGGAGTGCAGTATGGCAGTTTCTCAGAAAATTGAAAATCAGTCTTCCCAAGGACCCACCAACACCAATTCTGGGTGTATACCCTAAAGATGCACAGTCACACTCCAAAGGCATTAGCTCAACTATGTTCATAGCAGCATTATTTGTAATAGCAAGAACCTGGAAACAACCTAGATGTCCCTCAGCTGAAGAATGGATTAACAAACTGTGGTACATCTACACAATGGTGTACTACTCAGCAGTAAGAAAAAATGATATCCTAAAATTCGCAGGCAAATGGATGAATTTGGAGAATATCCTCCTTAGCAAGGTATCACAAACTCAGAAAGATAAGCAGGGGATGTACTCACTCATTAGTGGACTCTAAACAAACAAACAAACAAACAAACAAGAAAAAAGCAAAGCATGCTCAAGCTGCAAACCATAGCCACTGAACAGCTTGGGATCAGAAACACCCTGAACTGACTCCTTTGATCCCTGTCCCTCTAAAGGAACACCTGACTCAGTCTTGAGATTGAAGGGAGAGAACTGGATCTGCCAGGAGTAGAGACTGAACTAAGCAATATTGGGACAGTGGGAACTTGGGACTGCCTGACACCTGCCCAGGGAGGGTATGGGGAGTTGTGGAGAAGAGAGAATGACCTGATGTGGTGGGAGGGGGAAGGGACCTTGAATAAGGATATACAAGGTTAGAAAGTGTGATTTCTTTGTTCATAATAATAATAACAATAAAATTAAAAAATCTAGCTCTATAAAAAGTGGTAAGAGGAAACTTCACCCTAAAGAGGTTTGGGTACCCAAAAAAACACAGGAAGTAAATAATTTCCCACCAGTAAACAAAAAATATGGAAAGACATATACACATAATCATAAACTAACACCATCAACAAAATATAATAAATCATCATTGGCATTGATATCTTTCAACATCAGTGGGTCTTATTCTCCAAATAAAAAGATAAAGACTAACGGAATCTCTACAAAATCAGTGTCCAACCTTCTGCTGAATACAATAAATACACATCAACATCAAGGTTAGGCATTTTCTCAGGGTAAAAGTTTGGAAGAGATATTCCAAGTAAATGAACATAAGAAGTAAGCTGGCATAGCCATTTTAGTATCTAACAAAATATAATTTAGAACAAACTAATCTAATGAGATGGATAAGAATATTAAATAATCATAAAAGTAAATCAACAAAAATGACATTTCAATACTTAAAATCTATGGTTCCAAATATAAGAATACCTGTTTGTAAAAGAAATCCTACTACATCTTGAATTATATACTGACTCTCACACATTGATAGTGAGAGACCATATATACAAACTGAAAGAAAAAAACACATTATAATTTTATAAAATGATGAAAATGCATTTGACAAAATCCAACATACTTACATGATATAAGTCCTGGAGAGATTACAGATATAAGGACATAATTAAATATAATAAAGCCATTTTACAACAAGGCTAGGTCCAGCATCAAATTAAATGGAGAGAAACTCAAAGCAATTTCACTGAAACTGGAAACAAGACAAAACTATTGACTCACACCATACCTATATAGTACTTAGAGTTTTAACTAGAGCTATGAGACAACTGAAGGAGATCAAGGAATATAAATTGCGATAAAAGAAGTCAATGTATCATTATTTGCAGATGATGTGATATTAGACTATGATACTACATAGAAGTGACCATAAATATTTCATCAAAAAACTTTTACTGGTGAACTGCCAGTGAAGTAAATGGCTGATTACAATATTAACTCAAAATGTTGGTAGCTTTTCTGTATAAAATGACATATGGACATCACTAGTCCTCTTATATAAAAATGACAAATGTTCCAAGAATGAAAAAGAGAAAGCAATACTTTTCTAGATAATCTTGAATAATATAAAATATCTTGGTATAATCAATCGAGTAAAAGACATCTATGATTAAAAAAAAAAAAAAAAAAAAAAAAAAAAAAAAAAAAAAAAAAAAAAAAAAAAAAAAAAAACAAAAAAAAAAGAAAAAA
>PVIH01013721.1:0-46863 GCA_004025045.1 Sigmodon hispidus | reverse complement strand
CCAGCAATCTCCATCAAAATTCTGACATAGTTCTTTACAGATCTTGAAAGGATAATACACAACTTTATATGGAAAAACAGAACAGACAAAAACATCTAGATATCTATAGCAGACCTGAACAATAAAATAAGTGGTGATGTATCACTTTCCTTGATTTTAATTTGTAATGTATAACAATGGTAATAAAATACTGCATGAAATTGGCATCAAAACAGACAGGCTGTTCATTGAAATCAAAGGGAAATAGCAGACACAAATCCAAATACATAAAGAGACCTGTTACAGTTTCTTACTTATTTAGAAAACAAAAATAGACATAATAAAAAAAAGATAGCATCATTCTACATTGGTGATGAGAAAAATGGATGATTGCATGAGGAAGAATGCAAATAGACTCTTATTTACCACCCTGAACAGAACTAAAATTCAATGTTTCAAAAACCTCAACATAAATACAGACAACATTGAAAAGGAAGTAAGGAAGTAGGTAATAGCTTTGAACACATTGGCACAGGAGAGAAGTTTTTTTGTTTTTTTTAACAGTACACTATAGTACTAGCACCAACATTAATAACTAATAAATGAGATCCCATTAAACTGAAATGCTTCTGTATGTAAGGTAAAGGACACCACCAGTTGAAAAAAACCTACAATATACAGAATGGGAAAAGTTTTTTTTTTTTTTTAACCCAATTCCACATCTGATAAAGAACTAATAGCAAGATAAATAAATAATTCAAGAAACTATCAAAATTAAATAATCCAATTAAAATGAGGTACCAAAAGTAAAGAATTCTCAATTGGCCAAGAAATACTTAAGAAATGTTCAACATCCTTATCCAGCAGGAAAATAGAAATAAAGACTCTTCTGAAATTCTTTTTTAACCTGTCAGAATGGTAACGATCAATAACACAAGTGACAACTCTCCCTGGCTAGGATGTGGAGCAAAGGGAACTCCTCCATTGCTGGTAGATGTACAAAGAAATCAATAGGCCAGTTTCTCAGAAAGTTGGTAATTGATCTATGTCATGACTCAGCTATACTACTCTTGGGCATATACTCAAGAAAGGCTCCATTTTACCATAGCTTTCTTTGCTCTACCATATTGATTATGTTATTTTTTAATAACAGCCAGAAACTGCAAATAACCTAGATGTCTCTCAACCGAAGAATGGATAAAGAAAATCTGGCACGTTTACACCATGGAGTATTACTAAGCTGTTTTTGTTTTGTTTTGTTTTGTTTTTTAAAAAGAGCATTATAAAAATTGGAGATATCCTGTGGCAGGATGAGATTACATTCACTCGAATTGTTGGGCAATGGGGTCCCTTTGAAATCTGCCTAAACCCAAGCTGATACTAAGACAGATTGTTGTCTTCCACAAACTGACAGTAGGACCCCATTGTGGAGGACAACAAACATTCACAAGTCAAGCTGGTGCCTACCTGGAGTCTTTTACCTACTTTCTAGTCTTTTTGTGTGGAAAGTACCCAGTAAGCTACTATAGGAGTGGTATCCAGACACAACCTAGCCACAGAATCTTTGATCTACAAATGTCCTGCCTGCAAAATACACTGGGACAATGGTAGTATAGAACTTGCGTAGCTAGTAGACAACATGTCTGGTTTGAGTTAAGGTCTACTCCATGAGAAGTAACCCAAAACAGATACTGCTTGGGTAACCAAGACCCAGAGACATACTGTAAAACAAAAGACTACTTGTCTAAAAAATTTAATAAAATGATTCCTAATGATATTCTGCTATATCCATAGACCAGTGTCTTATCCAATCATAATCAGAGAGGTTTCCTTTGGCATTAGATGGGAACAGATGCAGAAAGCCACATCCAGCATTATGTACAGAGTCTAAATTTTAGGACTTTATCATTTTTCTCCTCTCAGAGATTAAGGAATATCACAGAAGAGGAGGCAGAAAGCCAGAAACTGTCAGAGGATCTACAGAAAACCAGGATAACAAGGCCCTCTGAATAAACTAAGCAAGACTCATATGAGTTTATAGTGACTGAAGCAGCAAGCACAAGGCCTGCATGGTTATACATTCAGTCATCTGCTTATAAATTATAGCTATAAGCTTAATATTATATGGGACTTCTGACTATTAGAAAAATGGGTAACTGAGTCTTTTGTCTGCTCTTGGGACTATTCTTGTTGAGATGTCATGCCCTACTTTGATATGATAGTTTTTACTTCCACCTTATTTGTTTATTTTGTCATGTTTAATTGTTATATCTTAGAGACTGTCCTTTACTCAAAAGGGGACATAAAGGAAGTGGATCCAAAGGTGAAAGAGATTGGTAGGAATTTTGAGGTGTAGAGTAAATAGATACTACAACCAGGATATTTTTTAAAATAACATTGAGCCTTTTTTTTTCCTCAGCAATAAAGAATATTTTGAAAGTACACTACAACTTTAGAAATATATATTTAAAGTTAGGACATGAGACAGAGTTAACCTTTAAAACTACTAGTATCAATGCTTTTCTTTTCTCTCTCATTTTTTTTTATTTGAACAATTTTTTTTTCATTTTATGTGCCATCCACAGTTCTTACTCCCTCTTCTCCTTCTACTCACCACTTAGCTTTCCTGATTTTCACTCCCCATCCACTCCTCTGAGAAAGTAAAGATTCCCAATGGGAGTCAACAAAGTCTGGCATATCAAGTTGTGGCAGAACCAAGGCCTTCACCCTCCCCCCAGCCCTGGATCAAGGCTGAGCAAGGTATCTCTCTATAGGAAATGAGCTCCAGAAAGCCAGTTCAAATGCTAGGGATAAATCTGATTCCACTGCCAGAAGACCACAAACTACCAAAGCCACACAAATAACATCCACATTTAGAGGGCATTTTGGGTCTCATGCAGGTTTCTCAACTTTTAGTTCAGAGTCAGTGAACTCTAAGTAAGTCAAGTCATCTGTCTCTGTGGTTTTCTCCATCATGATCTTGATCCCTTTGCTAATATAATCCCCCTCCCTCTTTTCAATTGAACTAACAGCTCAGCCCAGGACTTTGCTGTGGATCTCTGCATCTGATTCCATTAGTTACTGAATAAAGAGGGTACCTGAAGTGCCCTTTGCCTGTAATTGTGAATTATCATTATAAATGTCTTTTAGTAAAATACATGAGAACTTCATAAATATTATTTCAACATTAGCAGAAAACTAGATTATAGATTAAATGAAATAAAGTACAAAGGGATTTAGTTTGTTAAAATAACAATAATGCACATTATTATAATTCTGTACTATACAGCTTTATAATTGTTGGGGAAAGAGTGAATGCCAAGGTAGATTAGAGAAATAATACAAGTCCACTAAAGGAGATGACACTATAACAATTACAAATACTGTGTTACTATCATTACAAATACTAATGTTCTGGAATTATATTCCAGTCCTGGTAAATTCTAAATATCTGGTTTTAAAGAGAAAGAAGAGACTTTTCTGAAACTAAACTTATTTACCTGTAAAATAAGTATTGATATAAAATTTATATCATAAAATTATTTGAGAAATAAAATATGATGATAAATATTCAATTTCTTAGCTGAAAAGCAGACCATGTGGTAAGAATTTAATGTTAGCAGTTGTGTCCAAGAGTAAAATAATTTATGCATATTTTCACATATGCTGCTCTTTACATATTTTTAAAAAATTACCCTTCAAACTTAGAATGCAAAAAGCTTGCATGGCTAAAAGTAAAATATTTTTACCTCATCTGGTATGACTGGAAATATTCTGAAGGCAGTGTCTAGATTAGTAAACTTTAGATAAATATGTCCTAGACTTTTATGTAGCATGTAGAGTTTTTCACTGAATTATTATAATCTGATTTATTAGAATGTTATTGTTCTGGGACACAAAGAAGTAAGAGAATTTAGCTAATCTAAAAATTATTTGATTTTTTGTTATATCAATAATCTTATATGTTTTATATTTATTTGATTTTGAGTTTTTATATTTATTGCTCAATATTAATGACAAATAATACCAAAATAAGACAATATCAAAATTAACAATTACAGAATTATTATTTTTAAAAATTATCAAAGTTTCATAATATAAAAGTGACTTTGAATATTTTAGCACAGTGTCTTAGTTAAGGCTTATATTGCTGTAAAGAGATACCATGATCACTGCAACTCTTCTGACGGATAATATTTAATTATGTGGTGGCTTATGAATTCTGAGAATTATGAATTCCACTCTAATCATGGCAGGGAACATGGTAATGTGTAGGCTGATATGGTGCTGGAGAAGTAGCTGAGAGTCCTACATCTTGCAGGCAACAAGAAATGGTCTCCAGATCAGTCATATCAAATGCAGCTTGAGCCAAAAAGGATCTCAACACCTGCCACCACACACTTCCTCCCAGAAGGCCATACTTAATCCCACAAACCTTGCCTCCTAATAGTGTCACTCTTTATGTGCTTTTAAGAGTCAATTATATTTAAACTTATTATACAAGTTTCCTAGTTAGAGGTCCTATTTTTATAATGAAATATAAAGTCAAAAGCAACTTTAGGAGGAAAGTGTTTATTTGACTTAAACTTACACATCATAGTCTGTCATTGAAGGAAGAAACTGAAATGGATCAGAGACTTGGAGGCATAAGGCTAATGAATAAAGCACAGAGACTGTTATTACTGACCTGCTCAGCATGAGTTTTTACTTTTATAGATCATAGGACCACCAATCAAGGTATGTCCCTATCCACAATAGGTTGGGCCTTGACCATCAATTACTAATTAGAAAAATTTCATTTAAGCCTGTGTAGTGGATTATGTTCTGTTACATTGTAAATATTTGTTCCTCCTACTGGTTTTTTTAAAAAAAGCTGATTGGCCAGAAGGCAGACAGGAAGTGTGGGTGGGGATGTAAGACTAAGAAATCTCTGAGAATAGGAAGACCAGAACAGAGATGCTAGGAGAGACACCATGTTACTCTGAGAAAAAAAATACCAAGCTAAATGGCTAAACAGATTGATAGAAATAGATTGAGTTAAGATAAATGAGATAACTAGCAATATGCCTGAGCCATAGGTCAATCAGCAGAAAATTAATATAAGTTTCTGTATGATTCTTTAGGGCTAAGCAGCATTAGAGCTGCAAGCAGGTCCAAACCTTGGGGCTAGGCTGGAAAATCCAAGTAAGAAACTTCATATTATTGCAAATGACACCCAACGTGGGGTGTATACACCCATATAAAATCAGAGAAAGCTTTAAGGAGGTTCTAGAGCACAGAAACAAAGTCAAAAGCAGTTTCCAAGTTGTGTGTCTTTTGGGGTTCATGGTACAGAAACTGAGTATTCTATGGGCTTAAATTATAAAGTGGCAGGCTTGTGGTGCATAGCTTAAGCTGAAAGAAGGCTGGTTTCTGAAGTCTCAAAGAAGCCTCAGTGTTAGCAACAAGCTGCTTATGACAGATTTAAGTTATTGCTCTTGTAGGCAAAAAGCCTACATATTCATATCCATAGTGCAGTGTCTCATGCCTTTGATCCCATCATTCAAGTATCTGAGAGCAGAGTTTTGTAATTTCTAGGCCAGCATGGAATTCATAACACACTCTGTGGCAAAAAATAAGTTTTATTTCTCTTACATAAAATTCTGCTACTTTGAATCACTCACATACAAATGATTAAAGATAAATAAGAAAAAGGAGGGATTAAACATTTGAGAAGTATGTATACTCTTCAAATCAGCCTTGTAAAATAAGATGCCTAGATTATAGTAAACCCAGGTTTCTTCTTTGAGAATATGTGTTGAACTGGTCTTACTCTCTTGATCAGTGGGTCTCAGCCTTTCTAATGCTATAATGCTTTAACACAGTTCCCCATGCTGTGGTGAGCCCTAACCATAAAACTATTTTCTTTGCCACTTCACAACTATACTTTTGCTATTATTGTGAATCATAATGTAAATATGCCAATTTTGTTTGATATGGTCTTGAACAACCTCTTTGAAAAGGCACTTTAGTCCCACTAAGGAGTTATGACCCACAGGTTGAAACCTCTGCTCTATAATATTCTCTGAAACATTTGTTATATTATGTCTAGCAAGTCAATTCCTGTTATTTCTTTTGACTAAAATATTATTTGACTGATTATAATAATGGTAAATTGGGTATAGAGGTTCAGGAATTTAGGACCAGGTAGAGTCAGAAGGAACAGGCATTTGGGGCTAGCCTGGTATACCTAAATGTCATCTCTTAAAAAAGCAACATAACCAAAACAATTCTACTAAACTATTGTTAAGAAACAGGAACTTAGATCAATTACATGTTAACATCCAGTCATGTCTAGAGTGAATAACAAAATAATAAAATATGGCCTCAATGAAACTATAAGAGACAAATTAGAAGGCTGATACCATTTAATAACATGTATAGTAATTGACAAATTGAATTCTTTTATATTTTCAACAATACTTTCTAAAATATTGTTTAGATAGTTTAATTATAGTATTCTGAGAGATGAATTTCTTCAATAAATATTACTAAAATGATGCAATAAAAAATTTTAATATTTTGTTACATGTAAGTGGTCATATAGTTCAGTTGAAAGATACTAATTGTTGAATTATTTAAAAATAAAAAAAATATTTTCTTTGCAAAAAACCTAATTTCTAGCAAAAAAGACAGACACTAAAATTATAAAGTTATATTGTGACTATATCGGAGGAGAATGAAGTTATGCTACCATAGAGTAGAGCTCAAAACCAACACAGAAAAATACCATCACAGAAAAGGGAAACTTACACTTGATAAAGAAATAAAATGATCTTTAATATGAGGGTAGTAACATTCAAAACTGGAGACAAATTACTATCAGTGTAAACTAGTATTTTTTTTCTTATTTTACCATAAATTTATGTTTTCTCAAATCATTACTTTGATATATCTTCCAGATTAAAAAAACACACAAAATATATCAAATGAGAACAAGAGAACTAAGGGATCATTGCAGGTGTGCAGAAACAATGGAAAGGAGAATCTCAGAGAACAAGTGACCTGAAAAGGAGATGGGAAACATGAGGGTGAACTCTGATTAGAAAAGGGAAGAGATCCAAATATAGAATAAGGAAGGAAAAGGATCAACATAACAATGCATAAATCTGAAAAAGTCATGAAGATTTATAGTATTTTCTATCTACCTAAAAATATCTATAATACAGGTAAGTAAGAGTATGAGTATTGCATATATTGTCTATGTAAAATTCCTGCTTTAGGCAAGAATACTCTCTCTGGAGCCAATGAGCATCTAATAAGAATCCCACCTCCAGTCTTTCTGAGAAGTCCTGTTTTAAGTTGTTGATCAAGGCTGTCTCAGAGATTTCCCAAATACTATATAGTGTTGCTGTTACCTTTGGCTGTCCTCTAGATGTGGAAGATAACTGCTTATTGGTGAAGACAGTTGTCTGTCAAAAGCACAGCTCAGAGGGTCCCTGAGCTGAATTTAACCTGAAAGCCTCCTACCTGAGGACTAGCTATCATGGTACCTGAGGTGGCATGTTAGCTTCAACAAATAGCTGTTAAATTACACTTCAGACTCATCCTAATAAGGTATAAGCAATAAGCATCTTGTTTGAAATTACACATATAGGAAGTCATAAAACTGTTCTCCACTCCCACTGCCTTACTTACTCAACCTCTTAACTATGGCAGTAACTATTTAAATAAATAAATCTCCATTATTTTTTGTTCACAATGGCATTAGCACATTTTCTTTGATTTTTCAGGAATATATTTGTAAAATCTGTAATAAAATATTTTATCATTTTCATTTTAATAAAATGTTGTTTTATATTTAAAAAAGAGACTCATCTAACAAAAAGAAAATCCTGCCTAGAACTGGCCAAATTTACAGGGTGGGTGAAATCATGATATTGGACAAGAAGCTACAATTGCCACTTCTCTAAACTGCATAATAACCAACAACATTCTAAAGATTTTTATGCCAGTACATTAAGTGTTATTCTTTTCTATCAAGGGGACATCTCTTTGCAGCAGAAATAGATCATTATAGAAATCCAACTGCAGAATTGTAGATACCTCCATAACACAATGTCTGCACTAAAGGTTTGGGATCATTTTGGAAATGAAGACAGAAAGAATATAAAAACATAAGCCCCTAAGAAATCAGGGATTTTCTGTGAGATTGTTTCTTCTGTAGATGTCAGAGTCTACATCCATAGCATCTCAACTACATGCATAGCTGCCTAATCATGAACTGAACAAGAGTAACACCAACAGGAATGCTAATGTGGATGGGGGAAACTCAGTAGGCTTCAATGTGTGTGTGACCAATTAATACAAAAATGAAGCTATAAATTTTACAGAGCAAGAGAGATACATGGAAGTATTTGGTAGAAGAAAAGGAAAGGAGAAATAATAAAACTATAATATGATGCAAAATAAAAAAACTTAACAATGAAACAACAGATCAGGACCATGTCTAACATTGTCCACATTCCTGAATAAGAATATATACCTGCATCCAAAAATTTTCTTTAGTCTTTTAGTTGTTGTAATTTTTTATTAACACAGAAAAGTTTCAGAAATCTATTTCTCATTGGGAGTGTGAGGATGGGTTTAAAAAGCATATCTAAATATTTCAGATGAACATAGGTCAGAAAATCTCAAACACTGCCGATAGCCTTATTCTCAGTGGTTTTTTAACCATGCCTTCTGAAAAGAAAAGAGCTTAAATAATTTAACATATACAGCCATCCCTTTTTCAGTACATGTTTAAGACTTTGTGCTCTACTTTTCAAAAGTTTTGTTAAAATCTTGTTAAAAATAAAAGTATAGTGTTCAATTTCTCATGTTTTTAATTTGCATAATAAAACTTGCCTTTCTATATTTTGTTTCAAAATTCAAAGTAGAGAAAACTATTAAAACTACAGTGTACAGCAAACACACATAAGTGTCTTGAGGCTTTGGTTATGGATTCAGAACTAGGTCTTGATTTTTCATCTCTGAACTTGGGGAAATTTAAGTCTTCAAACGTTAGTCTATCCCTCTGAAGCTGAGTGCTTAATGTGATCATCAGTGCAAGAATCAAACTGAAGTCTTATCAGCGTCCAAAATTAAATTTTTATAACATGATTAAAGCCCTCCCTTCAAAAAAGACTCCTGACAGATAGATGGCCATTACAAAATTCTTAGCAAATTGTCTATAAAGTTTATATTCCCTATGTTTTGTACTGACCAACATCTGTCTGACACAATTGCTTCAGTGATTCTCCAGATGATGTCTGTACAGAACTAATGGTAAATATTTAGTTCTGGGGTACTTTGAGATATTTACTATGTTTAAAAGAAAAAAAGAGTCAACATTTCTTCCAAATGTGCTAAATATGGTTGTCTCCTTGTAATCCACAGAGTAGGTTAAATATTATATTCCAGAAAGGAATGAAAAGCAAACTAACTAAGAGAAAACTAGTAGGCATAATATTTCTAGTCTTAAGCTCACCAAATCGAATTTGCCATAGGACTTTTTGCCATGTTGCGAGACTTTTGGGATTTAGACTTGTGGAGGTTTTAGAAAGTCCTGGAGACATCCCATTGTTCAAGGTGGAAAAAAAATAGGATACACTGCCTACTTCCTCCTTCTCCTTCTTTTTTCCTCCTCCTCCTCTTATTTTTCTTTGTTTTTCTTTTTTAATTTATTTATTTATTATTTTACATCATGCACCCATCAAATTTTGTTATCAGGCCTCTCAGATTCATACCCACTCTTATGATCTCCCCATTTACAAAAATGCCCATTCTTGCTGCTCATTTACTTACTGGAGCATAATTAATCTCCCTGACTAAACATTAAAGAAAACAAATCTTTGTTCTCTTATTTTTTTTGAAATAACTAAGGCTTCATAGAAGTATTTCCATGAATCCATAAATAGCAACCACTAAAACAATGAGCCAACATTAATGTTCCCCTATTTTCTTTTCATGTTTTAGGAATTTTATCACAGTAATGAAAAAAACAAAGAAAAAGAATGTTTGTAGGAATTTTGAATAAAGAAATAATATTGTTTTGTGTTCTTTTATTATTTGAGTTATAGATAGCATTTGCATAATAATATAATAAACATTGAGAAATATTTATATAGAGACTTTTTTGCAGAATATAAAATGTTAATATTCAGAGTTAGTGGCTTTTTTTTAATTTACAAACCAAATATCCATACTTTTTTTTACAACCAAAATTATCTGTATTTAATAGTTCTAATAAAGCATATTTCAGTGACCAAGAAACTGGCTGGGTTATGTAAATACCTGCAAATTATTGCATTCACATTTCTGTATTTTTATAGTTTCTATGGCTACAGGCATATTTGTTTGTTTGTTTTGTATTTTTATTATGAATAAAGTCATATTTTTATCCATGTATTCCCTTGTTCAAATTATCTTTCCTCTTCCATCCCTCCCAGTCACTCTTTCTTCTCTCCATCACTTTATCTCCTCTCCAGTATGGGCAGGAGGTCCCAAGGTCCCAAAGTGGCTTAGTTCAGCATCCACTCCATGCAGATCCCCCTTCATCCCCCTTCTTCAAGATTGGGTCAGGTGTTCTTGTGGAGAGAATGGGGTCCAAGGTGCAGGTCTAATTTGTCTCAGATCCCAATCTGTTAAGTGGTTGTGGTTTGCAGCTCGGACATTCTTGCTTTTATATTAACTCATATTCCAATTAAAATGATAGGGAGAATGAATTCAGAAACAATAAAGCTTCCTTAAGGAAGTTCCTTTCTAAACTTGGTACAGCCACTCACTTTTTTTGGAGACACTGCTCTGTGTGGTAATATATTGTTTATTTAATAAAAATAGTCTAGAATATCAGAGGACACAGCCACACACAGACTCAAGCTAGGAAGGTCAGGTAATGATGAATCATAACTTTGCCTTTAATCGCATCACTGTGGAGACAGAGATACTTTGGATTTCTTTGAGTTAAAGGGCAAGGAAAGCCAGATGGTGTTGGTTCATACCTTTATATCCAGAACTTGAAAGGCAGAGGTAGATGGATCGCTTTGAGTTCTAGATCAGCCCGGTTTACAGATACTAAAAATGGCCTTTCAAGATGGTACATGTACATCCACATAAAGTCTAAAATGATGTTCTAGAATACAGAAGTGAAGCCAAACACAGATTTCAAATTGTGTTTCTCAAGAGGGCCTTTGTACAGAGACTAGGTGGTCTGCAGATTTGAACTGCAACATGGCAGTTCCCACAGTCTCATAGAAGCCTCAGTACAAGCAATAGGTTTCTGTTCATACAGACAAAAAAGTAAGAGTCAACCATGACCTCTTGGTAGCAGCATTTTCTTGGGTGGGCTCTGTATGCTGAGCAGAGACAAATCTTTAAGAGAAGCTTCCTGACTCAGCTTTACATGCAAAATCCTCAAAAGATGTCCTGCTGCCAAACAAAATGTGTTCATGAGCTCTACCTGGTGACAGTATGGACCCTAAAATTTCCTAGAGTTGGTTGGTATACTGGTTCCTGCTATTAAGCTAAGCTCTCACAGAGCAAGGAACTTGGTGGAGTCAGCCACCGTAGCTGAGCCTTTAGTTATAGTCATACATTTGCAGATTAAAAATATGGTCAGAAATTGATAGAGATATACAGAAAAGAGAGATTCAGACTAAAAACTTGTAAATGACTTACGGTTTGTTTAAAATATATTTGGCTTGGGAGAGAAAACAAAAATGTAATGAAAAGTTCTTAAAAGAGAAACAGAGTAAAGAAATAATAAGCCACATAAAGGTGGAATATACACAGAGTCTGAATAGTGTATGTTATTGTTTTTTTCTTTGAGTTTTTTGACTGAAAAGGAAGGAGCAAGAGCTGCTGAAAGACATCTGAATATAAATGTTGCTGGATTAATCCAACTTATATATTTTTTAAATGCCTTGAATTCAAAATTAAAGTAAATGATGTGGTGATATGTAATATATTTAATAAAACTAGCCTGGAATATCAGAGGACAGAGTCATTTCTTTCAGACTTTATTTAGTTTCTTTTATTTTAGAGACAGGGTTTTCTGTGTAACAGTCCTGGATCTCCTGAAACTTGCTTTGTAGACTAGGCTGGCCTCAAACTCACAGAGATCCTCTTGATGCTGCCTCCCAAGTGCTGGGACTAATGGCACGTGCCACCTTTGCCTGGCTTGACTGTAGGTGGATCTCTTCTCTGAAATTCCAGACTGGATTTATTAAATATTTAACATACTTTGAAGAAGTGGTTTTATTTTTATTTCCACAGAAATGAGAATCTGTAGATTTATTCTGTGTTAAAGACAATAAGGTTTTAATGAGGAAGACCCTCTGAAAAACTTCAGATGGGAGAGAATGGCCTAGATGATCCAACACTTCAAAGCACCTCCGTTGCAGTTTCCTTTGAGCTCTGCATCAAGAATAGCTTCCAGGAGACTGTCTGAGATGACTTAGACTCACAGAATGCTCCAGTCAGGACTTGACCATATTCCTATGTTTTCTTTGGATCTCCATAAGATTACCAGCACCCCCAACAGCAAGAAGTAGTCTACAGAACTATGCTCACATCTCCTCATATCCCAAAATGCATATTGTCTGTCTGTCTTTGTTTACAGTCCTGGTTACCTATTGTTATAGATGATAGTGAAGGAAAAAAAGCTATACAAAGATTAGATTTGAGGCTCTTGTTCTAAAAAGAGAAAAAAACTAGTAATGTTTTGGGACTATGCTCTTGTACACTGTAAATATTTGTCAATGCAAATATGGTTTAATAAAATGCTAACAGGAAGTAGAGGTAAGGTGACTAGACAAGGAGAATTCCAGGAAGAAGAGCAGAGGAAACGCCAGTGAGATGCTGAAGAAGATGAAAATGCTGCAATCTCTTTGCTAATGACTTTCTTTACCCTGCGATAGAGCCAGGTCAGATCTATAGGTTTCACCATTCAGTCATTTTGAGTCCATTTCTAAAGCCCAAATGTGAAGATTACTTCCAAATGCCTAATATGGAGTGTATTCTTATTTCAGGAATAGTAGAAAAATCATAAAACTTCTGTTGCTAGAAATATGAGGTGAATATCTGCATGCTGAATATAGACAGCACAATAGGAAACAAGAAATTCCAAAATGTGGGCCTTACAAATCTAGAGAATGCATTGACATTAAGGCATGGCTCTTGGGAAATGTGTTAGATGGTCATCCATAGCCTTCATCTCAAGTTCAAACCCTCCAGAATGAACATAATGATGTCTTGGATGCTCACGACAAATGTAAAGGACTTAATGGCAGATCAGAGTGTTTGAATTCATGAAACTGACTAATAAAAGAACAATATAAATCCATATATGCACTTAGCATTGTATTAGATTATCATGGTTATTAATTAGCATACATCTTAGTTTGTAAATTTTCTAAATACACATGGTGTTTTTTGCTAGAAGACGGTAGCCTCTATGTAAGTTTGCCAGGGGATTTTCTATAACATGAAATAATGACATTTTGATAGTTAGGTGGGGTTATTTCTGGCAATGTTAACCAAAATAACCTTTTCTGTTATAAAGATCAGTAAGACAGAATTTTTAACAATCATATTTCATAATGTTGTCAAAGAACCCAATGATATTTTTAAAGTGATACCATAGGATGGATTTCAAATAAACAAAAGACTTCTGTAACATTTATCTTGCCTTAAAAAATATGTAAAAAGTGAAAAGAAGAAAAACAGCCTCCATTAACCTGACTTTGATTATATTCCAGCCTTTCCAGACTGTCAAGCCTGTATGTTCCCAGAATTACACCTATTTTTTGAGAGATAAAAGTAGCCAGCAAAACTCCTCTAAGAAATATTGATGGAAAACTTGTTTCTCTTCATGTTAACTGCAAAGAGAGAAATCAACATCCATGACTCAGTCCTTATTTTTTGATATTTCTATAAGATTTCTTGACATTAGCAGCCTACAGGCTACCAGAGTCATTTAGCAGTTCTTTTAGAGGTGGAGACAAGATGTAATTAGATCTCACAGACTCACTTGATTTCAAAATAAGTGGCTTAGTGACACATAGGAAGAATAAGAGAACAGTTTTTGGTCCTGAACTTCCAATTTTAAATAAAAAGAAATCAGAAATGCAACTTGTGTCATCATTCTAGACACTAGGAATGGTAATATGATAAAGTAATGGAGATTAATTTGACCCCATTGCTTCACAGGGCTTCATTACTTGTGGCTCTCATTACATACTAGAGGAATACATCATGTTAATATAAGTATGTAGTGGAAAAGTTCATTAGCCTGATATGGAAAAGAAACAGAGGGATAACTTTCAAAATCACAGATCTTTTTATCAATCACTTCATCTACACCCCACTTTTTATAGTTTTCTTCACTTTCACCGGGTAGTTCTAACAGCTTGGTACAAAAACATTCAACACAGTGACCTGTCACAGATATTTTACATTAAAACCATATCGCTATCAAGACATTACTAAACATGATCAAAAATTAACATTATTTTGGGGGACCTAAGAAGGCAACATATTTCAGGATCTATTGTCATGTCTCTTTAGTAATAAAACTCTTAACTATCAGCTGAACATGTGTTTATTAGCGTTAAAGTCACACTCCATAGTTTTCAGCTTGTTATAAATGCCTCACAAAGTGTTTTCAGAGTGTTTGCTTCTTTTTGTTGTCCTTAAGCTATAAATTTTATCTGCTATTATCTTTCTTGTTTTTGGATGAATGACACTAAGTTTTCAGTTATTTTTAAAGGAATATAGGTTTTAGAAGACACAAAATTATTCACTAATTTGTCCATTAAGCCTCAACCAGTCCCAGGTACATGCACTTAAATAAGCCTAACTTATAACTATGAGTTGAATCCTTCTGCATCACTCACTGAAATTCCAAGTGTCACTTTCAATTTCATGTACTTCCTTGTTATGACTTTATATTTTGAAATATCCTTTGGATAAAGATTTGAAAATCCCTTCTTCAACTATTGGAATTTTTATTATAACTTTTATTGATTATTTATTGATTTCACATCATGTATTCTGATAACACTTATCTCCCTATTTCCTAAGATCTGCTCTGTGCCCTTGCAACCCCAACCCCAATCAAAACCAAATTTAAAAGTAAGACCAAAATCAAACAAAGCAAAGACGAAACAAAACAAAAACAAAAACTTAAAGATAGAAAAAAAGGAAGAAAGAAAGAAAAAAGAAAGAAAGTAGAGTCTTGTCATGGTAAGTGAAGTGTGGCTTGTTGAGTAACACAGTTAACCCTTTAGTTCGTTCATCTTTTCTTGCAAGTGTTACTGCCAGGAATCTTTGATCTGGCCCACAATCTCTGGTTTCTGCTACACTACCCATAATAAGCTTTTATTGTTGTCATCCTTCTGTTTTGGATCTGTAAGTTTGTCCCCTTTACATGCTCCAAGATCATAGATTTTGTGGATGTTGCGGTGGGCTAATTCATAGTCATGGTGCTGAGAGTGAATGGTAACTGGATTACTCAGCTTGCTATCTTTCCCTTATTGTCACTACCTGAGTGATCTCTCCCCCACTGCCAAGATTAGCACATCCCATACAGCCTAAATCAAGGAGTGATCCCAGTTCTCTTGCTCTATGGCTCTCACATCCAGCTTTCCTTCACCCACATCTCCAGGGACAGCTCTATTGGTTTTCCAAGACATCATGCAGGACACTTTGTTCTGAGCTCTTTGGAGGGATCGTGCAAGGTACAGCTTTCAAGTGCTCACATTCTCAGGGATGGCTCACTTGGGCCTCTGATAGCAGGATATATTCACAGACAGGAAACAAAACCTAAATATTAGTATTTCATAGTAAAACATGTCCCTTCCTCTAAACTTTCCTATATTAGTTAATATTTATTCAGGCTGAGAATAATGTTCAGTAAATAAAGTAACTTGCTGTGCCAGCATGAAATGTAGACTTGAGTTTGACTAATGGAACCCACATAAAATTTCAGGGATGATGACATAATCTTAAGTAAATCCCTGGTACTCACTGGCCAATAAGCCTGGCAACCCTAGTTGACTAAACCAAGCAAATAAGAAGATCTTTCTCAGTGGGAAATACACTTCTATGAATTGACAAAGGCAACCACTTCCTAAATATAACATCAGGGGCACAGACACTAAAATCAACAATGAATAAGTGGGATCTCCTGAAGCTAAGAAGCTTCTGTAAAGCCAAGGACACTGTCAATAGGACAAAACGACAGCCTACAAAATGGGAAAAGATTTTTCCCAACCCTACAAGTGAGAGAGTGTGGTAAAATGTTTTTTGTATAATATAAATAAATAAATAACTGTTTACGCCAATTATCACGGTAAAAACCCACCACCAAGAGGTATGTTTTAAATAAGGTTTATTTTGTTAGAATCACTTACAAAAGGAAGTTTTAGCAACGCGCCAAGCCGCCATACCGAACCCCACGGACCCGCAGCCTCGCCTAGCCCAGGGACCAGAAGACCCGCCTCTCTCTCCTCACTCCACTTCTGTCTCCACAGACCATACTCCTCCCACACCTGTACAATCTATGATTTCCCGCTACAAGAGAGGACTGATCTCTAAGATATATAAAAAACTCAAGAGTCCAGGGACCAAAACCTTGAATAACCCAATCAAAAAATGGGGTTCAGATCTAAAAAGGGAATTCTCAGCAGAAGAATTAGGAATGGCTGAAAGGCACCTGAAAAAGTACTCATCATCTTTAGCCATCAGGGAAACACAAATCAAAACAACTTTGAGATACCACCTGACACCTTTTAGATTGGCTAAGATAAAAGACACAGAGGACAGCCTCTGCTGGAGAGGATGTAGAGCAAGGGGAACACTCCTCCATTGTTGGTGGGAGTGTAAGCTTGTTCAGCCACTTTGGAAAATTGAGAATCAATCTCCCCAAGGACCCAGCAATACTACTTCTGGGTGTATACCCTAAAGATGCACAGTCACACTCCAAAGGCATTAGCTCAGCTATGTTCATAGCAGCATTATATGTAATAGCAAGAACCTGGAAACAACCTAGATGCCCCTCAACTGAAGAATGGATTAACAAACTGTGATACATCTGCACAATGGAGTACTACTCAGCAGTAAGAAAAAATGATATCCTAAAATTTGCAGGCAAATGGAAGGATATGGAGAATATCCTCCTGAGTGAGGTATCACAAACTCAGAAAGAGAAGCAGGGGATGTACTCACTCATTAGTGAACTCTAAACAAACAAACAAACAGGAAAAAAGCAAGCATGTCCAAGCTGCAAACCACAACCACTGAACAGCTTGGGATAAAAATCACCTTGGACTGACTCCTTGGATCCCACTCCCCCTAGAGGAACACCTGACTCAGTCTTGAGGTTGGAGGAGAAAACTGGATTTGCCAGGAGTGGAGGCTGAACTAAGCATTATTTCGTCAGTGGGACCTTGGGACTGCCTGCTGCCTGCCTGGGGTGGGTGGGGAGTGGGGGGGTAAAGGGGGAGTTGTGAAGAAGAGAGAATGACCATATGTGGTGGGAGGGGGAAGGGACCTTGAATAAGGATATACAAGGATAGAAAGTGTGACTTCTTTATTCATAATTAAAAAAAGAAGATCTTTCTCAAGAAAAGAAAAAAACATAGATTAATGGATGAAAACACCATTGATATTGATCAAAATTCAAAACAAACTCTCAGTAAATTGAATTTATCTGCATATGTGATTTATTCCACTTGCATATGATAGAAGAACATATTTTTGTTTTAAATTCTCTGCTTCTAATTATATTATTATTTTAATTCCAAATCTTTCATTCTTGTCTTCTATTTTAGTACTTTTGCTTCTTTTTTATATTTTTCTCATTTGAAGACTAGAATGCACATAGTATTCGGTTAGTTTATAAGATTAGAATCCAGGTATAACTATGTCACATTCTCCATTTGAGGAGCAATCACAAGCCTCTCTGTTTGCCCGTAATCTGAGACTAATGCTATAGTCGTGATCGAATACCTGAAAAATTACATTTTGAAGAAAAATAAACACATCCTATGGTGTTGCTGTACAGACAGGGCTAAGGTGGGATCAACTGCCTTTTTGTTGTCTCCTTTTCTTTATTCAGTGCAAGAACTTGACCAGCTTTAAATCTTTGTGCCACAACACAATGAGCTTTACAGTGAGTCCCTTGCTGTGCTTCAGAGAGCAGTATCTATTCTGAAGGCTTCATTTTGGGTAGAGGCATAGGGCCTGAGAACCATGAAAATGTGTAAGAAGATAACATTTCTTAAAACCTCAAACCTTTCTAATATAATTCATTGTAAATTTGATATATTTAACATAGTGAAAGAGATAAGTTTTAATCTTGTTATTTGGTGGAAACATCTTGCATATTGTTAATACATACTAAAGATTTTACCTGATGTCCATAGAGGCACAAAAATGGGAAATGAGTGTCTACTAAGAAAACAGAAAATAACTTAGAGAAACTTTGGTTCTTGATATGTAATATTAAACATGTCATGATTACAAAGTTTGAATTGGCCAATCAGCTTTTGAAAGCTATAAAATATGTGTTTCCTTCTTTTTTTTTTTAAAAAAAAAGAATTTGGAATTGTATATTTGGAGTTGTGATCTCAGTTTACATTTATAAACCACAAAATAATGGCATTTCTAAAATATAAAAGAACAAAGAAAATCCTGCTGAACATAATGCTTCCACAATGAGTTTTATTATGCTATCCCTGACTTATTGTCAGATAGAAAGAGACTTATTCCTTCTCATTTTTAGGTATGAGAGGCATTGACCTGTACATATAATTCTTTCAAAATGCCAGCATTTATCCAAGCCACACTTAGTGTACACAAATGGAATGTATACCTAACATGTTTATTCATAAGCAAGGGTCCATGTCTTGACCTCAGAGTTTCATCACCAGGGAAGATATAAAAGATGTATGTGTGTGTGTGTGTGCATTTTCTACTAGTTAAGTATACATTTAACTCACCATAAAGGCAGCTATACAATCATGATCTGAAATTGTCTTGAGAACAGCTAGGAATTTGTTTTGAATGTTGCTGTGTATTTTTATTGCCTGTGTATCTAGTGTAAATTTAATGTCCTATATGTTCTAAATTTTAACTACCTATAAAGTGAAAATCATAGCTAGAGTGTGAATTCATAATTAAATGGAGGAAATGTGGAAAATTATGATCAAGAAAAGCTAGAGAAAGGTGGTATGACTCATAGAAGATAAAAACATTTGGCTATCAATTGCCAAATGTTCAGTCCTAAAATCATATATACAATTAATATGTGGTTGAGATATGTTGTATTTAGAAAAATATGTGTGCAATATACATTTATGCATACAATAGCAATTAGTGGAAAAGAGGCCAGATTGGAAGTGGAGTGTAGTGGGAGGAAATGTTAGGGAGAAATGTAATATAATAATAATCACAAAATAAAAAAAATTCTAAGAATATACCTAAAATATTACTATTTTTCTTTTTAATATTTATTTTTAAAGAATGAAATCTAATTTTTTAATCTATGTACCCCTTGTTCCAACTCCCTTCCCCCTCCAACCCCTCTCAGGCAGTCCCAACCTCCCTCCTCTCCAACCCACAATCCCTTTCCCCCAAAAAGCAAGAGGTCCTAAAGTGGATTAGATCAGCATCCTCTTCAAGCAAGTCTAATTTCCTCCTCCTAATATCAAGACTGGGTTAGGTATTCTTCTGGAAGGAATGGGCTCCAAAGTGCCAGTCCATGCACTGAAACACAGTCTGAACCTTCCCCTTGTGGCTCCACATTTTGTTCATGCCAGTGAACAGTTGCTTATCCTTGGAGGGCTTAGTTCCTTTTCCAGATGATTCTCAGGTGGCTGTTCTTGCTTCCATGAGCTCTCCAGAGCTCCAGCCAGCCATCACTGTGAGAATTTTTCTCATAGTCTCTACCCCCTTGTTCATATAGAGTCTCCTCCCTCACTATCAGCTCGTCCAAGGACTCAGCTAAGTGTTGAGCCATGTATCCCTGACTCTAACTCTATGCATTGTTGGATGTAAGCTCTATGATGGCACTTGGGGTGGTTTTTCATTTCATTATGGGGAAGTCCTGTTTAGGCAACACCTTCATGATTGGTTAGACACCTAGGTATGGACAACCTGTGAGTTCTGGAAGGTTTCCCTAGCACTCAGTCTTTTTCCAAACTTATATTTGCCTCTTCTATTAAGATCTCCATCTCTATTTTGTTTCTCCTTCCTTGTCATTTATATCACTTAATCGTCTCCTCTCCTGGTTTGTTGCCACCCCTTCTTGGTTGCAACCTCTTATGCTCCCAGTTAGCTAAGGAGTTCTCTACTTTCTCTTCCTAGGTGCTCCATGGATGTCTCTCTTAAGTTCCTTCAGATCCTAAGTTATTCAGTGGTTGTGGTTGCAGCTCGGGTGTTCTTTGTTGTTGTTTAAAGTCTACTCATGAGTGAGTACATCCTCTGATTATCTTTCTGGTTTTGTGATACCTCTCTCAGGAGGATATTCTCCAGATATATTCATTTGCCTGTGAATTTTAGGATATCACTTTTCCTTACTGTACCACAGTTTGTTAATACATTCTTCAGTTGAGTGGCATCTAGGTTGTTTCCTGGTTCTTGCTATAACAAATAATGCTGCTGTGAACATAGATGAGCTAATGCTTTTGTGGTGTGAATGTACATCTTTAGGTTATATGCCCAATAATGATTTTGGTAGATCCTTGGGAAGATTGATTTCCAGTTTTCTGAGAAGCTGCCATACTGCTTTCCAGAGTGGCTGAAGAAGTTTACACTCCCATCAACAATGGAGGAGTATTCTCCTTGCTCCTCTTCCTTTACAGCATAGGCTGTCATCTGTGTTTTTAATCTTAGTCATTTGACAGTTGTAAGGTGGTATCTCAAAATTGCTCTGATTTGCATTTCTTTTTATTACAATTTATTTTATTATATATATTATATTTTGTGATTTTACATCATGCACTCCATCAAGCTCAGTTATCAATCTCTTAGATTCATGCCCATTCTTATGATCTTTCCATTTACTAAAATGACTATTCATGCTGCTCATTTACTTACTGGAGCATAATTAAGTTCCCCATGGCCATACCCTTAAAGAAAACAAGTTTTTTCCTTACCCACAACCTTGACAGAGGTGAGGAATGTAGAAGTGAGGCACTGTGTCATTTAGCTAAGTTCTAGCCTAGAGTTCTTGTGTACAATGACATTTCTCTCTTTTAATTTTTTAAGTCCACTAATGAGTGAGTACATCCCCTGCTTCTCTTTCTGAGATTGTGATACCTCACTCAGGAGGATATTCTCCATATCCACTCATTTACCTGCAAATTTTAGGATATCATTTTTTCTTACTGCTGAGTATTACTCCATTATGTAGATCTACCACAGCATTTTAATCCATTTCTCAGTTGAGGGGCATCTAGGTTGCTTCCAGGTTCTTGATATTATGAATTATGCTGCTTTGAACATAGTTCAGCTAATGTTTTTGGAGAGTGAATGAGCACCTTTAGGGCATATGCCTAAAAGTGGTATTGCTGGATCCTTGGGGAGATTGATTCCCAATTCTCTGAGAAACCACCATACTGCATTCCAAAGTGGCTGAACAAATTTACACTCCCACCAACAATGGAGGAATGCTCCCCTTCCTCTGAATCATCTCCAGCATAGGCTGTCATCTGTGTTTTTAATCTTAGCTATTCTTACAAGTATAAGGTGGTATCTCAAAATTGTCTTGTTTTGCATTTCTCTGATGGCTAAAGATGCTAAGCACTTTTTCATGTACCTTTCAGCCATTTTAATTCTTCTGCTGAGAATTCTCTTTTTAGTTCTAAACCCCATTTTTAATTGGGTTATTTAGAATTTGGAGCTATAGTTTCTCGAGTCTCTATATATTTTAGATGTCAGTCCTTTGTCACTTGTATGGTTGATGAAAATCTTTTCCCATTCTGTAGGGTGACCTTTTGTCTTATTGACTGTGTCCTTGTCCTTAGAAGAAGTTTCTCAGTTTCAGGAGGTCCCACTTATTAATTACTGTTCTTAGTGTCTGTGTTCCTGATGTTATATCTGGTCATCTCTGGGGAAGTTTTCTCTCAGCTTTGGTTTAGGGCAGGACTGTACATGAGGCAAGAGCTGGGGCTATGTCTCTGGCCTCAGATAGGTGGTCTCTGAGTGGCCTAGGAGTTGGAACCTGCTTACCTCTCAGTCAGTTTTGGACATGAGGTCCATGCGGTCTAAAGACCTATTTAAAATATCATAACAGCTCATTTGAGGATAAAATAATTAAGTCCCTATAGGCTACTTATTAAATAAAACAAGTGTATTGTAGAAATCACCATTGATGAGGAATTCTGACAATAGCAAATATAAAACAGAGGAATTACTGCATAGAAAGCCTATTCTGTATGTAAACTGAGATGAAGCATTAAACACTGCAAATTTAAGTTTACAGTATAATTAACATTATTCTAATTTTTATATAAGTAATGTATTGCAACAAAGTTACATTTATTCAATTCTAAAAGAATGTTTAGAGAAAAAATTAGGAAAATTTTTAAATCCACAAAATTTTAGTTGGATATTTTCAGAGTACTTCACAAAGGAGCCCTGCAAAACAAACAACTCTTTCACTAATCAAAGAAGTCCTCTTTTCTTTTATGTTTAGGTCTTTAGTTGCTGCATATGTTGTTTATAAAGTCCACTCAGTTTACTAGAACTTACTGAATAAGATCAAAGGAGCATTAATTTATTTTCAGATTTTATTCAGGTACATTTTAAAAATTTCCGGAGATTTTAATTCAACAGACTACATAAAAAATATATGGCTTATGTTCAAACCACAGAAATATAGTACTGTAAGCAAGTACATAACATATCTATCTTTCTGAGCCAAGGCTACCTCATTCAAGATGAGTTCTTTTTTTTTTTTCTGGTTCCATTCATTTGTCTGCAATTTTCATGATTTTTTATAAACAACACAGTAATAGTCCATTGTATAAATGTAATACATATTCTTTAATTCATTCTTTTTTGATAGGTTGTTTCAAGTTTCTTTCTACTGTGAATAAAGTTGCAATGAACATGTGTTTGTGGATGGACAGAGCGTCCTTTAGTTATATGCTCAACAGTAATATAGCTGAATCTTGAGGAAGAATAATTCCAAATTTTATGAGTTACCACTATACTAATTTTCATTATGGCTATACAAGTTTTCATTCCCACAGGTGAATGAGGACAGTGTGAATTGTTCCACATCCATCACCAGCATGAGCTGTCACTTACTTTCTGAATGATGTAGGACAGAATCTCAAAGTAGTCTTGATATACATTTCCCTGATGGCTGCAGATACTGAACATTTTTTAAATCTTTCTTGGCCATTTGAGTTTTCTCTATCAAGAATTTTCTGCTTATATCTGTACCTCATGTTTTAAAATGATTTGGTTTTTCATATCTAATTCCTTGAGTTCTTTATATATTTTAGATAACAATCTTCTATCAGATGTGAATACATCAGGTAAATGATAACCAAGCTATATTTTGTAGACCCACAGAGGTTAGCTAAAGAAGGGGGATCTGGGTTAGATCATCTATATCTCTGGGATGGAGGGGGCAGGTGTGAATTGGAGTGGGAGAACAGGTTCTGGGGAGATGGGGTGAAGGAGAGAATGTGGGGAAAGTAGCTGGAATTGGGGATATATAAGATGGTGTGGAGATCCTTTGCAACTAGACATCTTTTGTTGCCAGGCAAGGCTTCCAGTGTCAGGTTAGGGTTTCTCGGTTTGTTGTTATTGTTGTTTTGGTGGATTTTGTTTTGTTTTGTTTTTGGCTAGAGGAGTCCCATAGAAAATCCCAAACAACCCGGGCTGATTCTAAAACAAAGGATTTCTTTCCACAAACTGGTAACAGGACCCTATTGCTGAGGACAATGACCACAGATCTCACTGAACATGGAAAAGTTGAGCTGGTGCTTACATGAAGCTTTCATCTCTACTCTTTTTTTTTTTTTTTTTTTTTTTATCTCTACTCTTTAGGATCTGTGCTACAGGGTACTGAAAGAGAAATTTCTACACCAAAGCAGCCACAAATCCTTGACCTATAATTTGTACTGCTTGAAAGATACACTAAGGTGATAGTGGCATAGAGCAAGGAGTAGCTAATCAATGACTGATTTTACTTAACGACCACTCCATGAGAAGGAACCAGACACCACTTGCGTGACCAAGAACAAAAAAAACTAGATATTCCAGAGTCCTAGGGTAAAATCTAAACCTACTAGTCAGAACAAAGTAACAATAAAATGACTGCTAATGATATTCTACTATACCCATTGATTATTTGTCTTGATCTATCATCATCAGAGAGACTTCTAGTAGCAAGTGTAATGAGATGCAGAGACAAAGCTAGACATTATGTTGAAAGTCTTAATGAGATATTTCCATCAAATCCCTTTTCATAGAGCTCAGGAAACCCACAGAAGAGAAGGCAGGGAGATTTTAAGAGTCAGAGGGGATGGAGTACAAAAGGTAAGCAAGGTCCTCTGAATCCATGAAGCAAGAAATACATGAGCTTACAGAGACTGAAACAGCAAGAATGGAACTTACATGTGTTTGCACCAGATCCTCTGCCTATATATTAAAGCTTTTAGCTCTGTCCAACTTTGATATGATAAGTTTTGCTTCATCTTTCTCCTTTTATTTTCTTGTGTTTGGCTTTTATTCCTTAGAAGCTGGTACTTTAAAAAAAATATGAAACTAGAAGAAGAAAAGATAAGACAGGTAAAGCTTACTTCCATGTGATACAGCTGAGATATTTTTTATTCCCTGTAAACTTTATAAAGGTTAAATGACTTAATAGTATATTTTAGTGACCTAATCAGCTCTTCATTAATTGCCATGAATAGCACCTATGTGGTATGTAAGTATTTGCTTATCTTAAAATTTATTTGATACAGGCTTTCTAAACACCTGCCTTCTAAAAAACATTGTGTTGATACCAGATTAAAATCAGATAAAAGAGAAACAATAGATTATAGTTTTTCTACCTCCTTTTAGTTAATCATTCTTATAAAAAGAAATTTCCTGGGGAAAAGTAAAAATATGCCTATCATGTCAGAACCATTTCTGTTTGTTTTCTTCCTATCATATTTTAAGCTCAATTTCACCAAAAAAATGTTCCTCCTAGGTTTTGAAAAAATGAAAATCTAGATCTAAATAAAGTTATATGCTTTTTAAGATCAAAGAATCTTTTAAAAGCAATCTGTAGATAGATTTCTATCAACAAAATACTTCTGTCTATTTCTTCTCTGTTCTTGAAAATAAATTCAAGAAAGTGGATTAATTCCACTCTTTTATTCCTCAGCCTAGTGAAGCAATTTTGCCCACTTGGCTATTCATGATGAATTCATTCAGTCAACTTACATTTGTGATGCCTGATATGGGCACAAGTGGCCACCTGCTGTCATTGTGGCCACCTGCTCAAATGTTACCTGTGTTTAGGTTGTATGACAGGACCACATTTAATGGTTATATAACCTGTTCTGACAAAGTGAGTGTATTTGTCAGGGGTCGGTCTCTAGAATCACAGAACTTAATAAATGACTCTTTGATTTTTTTCACATAGAAAAACTTGTAAGTTCTGCTATTTCCTCTTTGTCTTACATGTGATACTTTCTTTCAATTTTCTCCTTTGAATCTGTTCAAAGATAATGAAAATATATGTCTTTTAATTTAAAATCTGTAACTATACCACTGCGACTGCTCTTAAATGAGAGGATTCTTTTATCTATCCAAGTAGAACGTGTCTTCTGTGGTAAAGAACTATAAAGCAACAAAAGGTTAACTATGAAATTTACAACAAGAAACCATAATGTTTGTATTTGGTCTCTACTATTAATAAATTACATGCAATTCCATAATATACATGCATTTGATTATTATGATTCTTATTCATCTAGTATAGTAGAGCAATATCTATTCTTCTGCTTATCCAGTTATTTAGAAATTCACAAATATATTGTTTTACTTGGTTTTATGCTATAACAGAATACCATACACTAAGTAATTTATAATATAAGTGTGTATACTAATCAAGGACGCTGATCTTTAGAAATTTAGTATCAAGATGTAGTATCTAGTGATGACTTCCCTGATATATCATAGCATGTTAAAAAGCATACATTTTGATAACAATGGAATGTGTATATTTGGCATTTATTTCAGAGTAAGACCTGCTCTAAGTTACTTTATTGTATGTAAATAAAGTAGGCTTCCATGATGTGCCTTACTTTGAGGAACTCCATATTATAGTCAGCACTTGACTACTTTGACAGCAAGCACAGAGGTAGAATTTCTGCTGTGTCAACACCACCATATAGCTGTCATCTCACAGAAGGCATAGACTGATAATTCATCACTGAAAGCAAAATGAATGCTACTATATAAATCTATAAATGTGAATTAGAACTAAATTACCACCTAAACACAATAAAATCATGTCAGGAAAAAATATAGCATAAAACATCAAATGCTCCATGTGGTGATATATTGTGTATCTAATAAAAACTTTACCTGAAAATCAGAGGATAGCATCAGCCAGATTTAGCCACAAAGGTCAGGAGTGGTGACTCACACCTTGGATCCTAGCTTAGGAAAGGGAGAATCAGTGAAATAGCTAGTCAAAGTATGAAAGATAAGGAAAAAGGAGGCAGGAGTTCAGCCAGTGGCCTGCACATCCCTTTCTTGGTGACTGAGGACTCAGAGATGTTTGGTTTGAGGATTCATGGGGAGTGGCTAACTGAGAAGTGGCTAGGCTATAGTTTGTTCCTCTTTATCTCTGATTTTTCAGATTTCCCCCAATATCTGGCTTCAGAATTTTATTATAAGATCAATTAGGATTCGTGCAATAACTCCACACTAAGGAAAGGGTGCAATACCATTGTTTGCAGGCTATAAAATGGAGGACAGCAGACGCTCTGATAGCACCAATCTATCTTTTCATTCAGCACTGTATTGATGTGTGTAGAGGTTGCATTTATGCACTACACAAAGAAACCCTGTCTGTCCAACAGCCATTAACTTGGTTTTGTCCCCAATGTTGATATGACCTACTAAAATCTGACCTGTACATTTGCTTACTCATCCATTCAGGCCTGGGCTTGCACTTCTACTCTGAAGCTCAAACATCTTCCAGGGTCATCTAAGTTCTGGAGCTTGACCTGTTCCTGAGGTTTGACACTACTCTGACCAATGACTTTGGTTGTTAATAACAAAATCAGCAGGGTTCTGATAGGTTTCCCTATCTAATTCCCACATACATAATTCATTAAGTCCCTATCAATAGTTTGCTGTCTCCAGTGAAACCTTGTTCAATGTCCTCAGACTCTGTTTTTTGTGTCTCTGTACTTAGTAGCCATTCTGTACCCTATATAGTTAGGAACATAGAAAAGTGGAAACATATATAAATGGTAGAGAGATAGATGATAGATAGACAGAAAAAGATATAAACAAATTTACTCTATAAGAAGTAATTTGTGACCTGAGATTTAATATTAACAGCTAAATTTGAGGTGAATATAGTCACATTTTCCTTAGTTATTTTCCATGAAAAAAATGTGGCTTCCATGGCAAATCTCAGCCTGTGAGACTAATGTAATATACATTTATTGCTACCTAAAAAGTTCTTGTTATTTACTTTTTATTTATTATGAATAAAGTTTCATGTTTTGTCCATGTATCCCCTTGCTCCAACTGCCTTCCCCTTCCAAGGCCTTCCCAGTCATTCTCTCTTCTCCCCATCTCCTTTGTTAATTGAGCGTGACTCAAATGTGTCCATCTTTGTTCCTGGCAAAGTAATTTCCCTGTGTATGAAGCCACTAATCTCAAAATAATTCCCATTCATCTCCATTACCTTTAATTATAACAATATCCTTAAGGCACAATTTTCAAATATCAACATTCAAACCATATGGAAGTAATTTGAAAAACTGTAAAGTTCATGTCAAATTAATTATTATCTTAATCAAATTTCATGTGTTACTATTAGTGATTAAATCTATAGACTTTGAAATCAAGATCTAGTATTAATTATGTAATATTCAGCAATTTTATTCATCTTTTAAATCTTAACTTTTTATTAATTTTTATTGTCTCGTATCATGGAGTCTTGTGACATATGCATAGATTTATGTAAATAGCATTCATAGCAGAAACTGGGATTTAGAATAAGCAATAAAAATGCATCTATACATTTTGTCCTTATGGATAAATATGTATAAGGTTATGAATGAATAAAAATTAATTTGATTAGTATACTTAGATTGCTTTAAAATATTATATAATAATAAATTAGAAATTCTTCCATAGACTTGTGATTACCTTGATCAGCTTCAGGGTTTTGTAGCAGACTATTATAAATTGCATGCACCATTCCAAACATAAATAATTTGGTCTTATACTTATGGATTTTGCATTACAGGATACTGAAAATGAGAGCTAGAAAGCTAGAAGGAGATAATGAGGAAGAGAAAAGAAAAAATAAGATCAGGGAGAAAGAGGACAAAAGAATGTGAAGAGAAAAGAGAAAAGGGGGAAAAGGAAAAAAGAGGAGGGGAGATAAAACAGAGAGAGTAAAACAATGACCCTGAGAAAAGATACAGTATTTATAGATCCAATGGAGAAAGCATAGAGTAAGGAGGAAAGGGAATTAAATGGAAGTTTTTGTTTCTTGTCACATTCAATATTTTGGCATAAATTTCAAGAGAAATAATAAAATATACACAGATAATTTATAAATAAGGGAATCTGTAGAGTGAGTTTTCATGATTTTTGAGTTTACCATTTTTGAATAGATAGCATATATACCATGTCACTATATAATAGTGATTTTGGGAAAGAGCAGTAAGAAACATCATAGAAACTGGATGCCAGGCCAGGTTGATAGAGAGTTGATGTGTGAACTATGATTGTCTTGGTTACATTTCTATTGCTATAAGAAATATGACCAAATGCAACTGGGGAATGTTAGGATTCAGGGCAGACACTGGAAGCAGGATCTGAAGCAAAAACCATGGAGGAATGTTGCTTACTGACTCCTTCCACACACATTTCCAGCCTGGTTTTGGAAACTACCCTAGATCACCTGTTCAGAGGTACTATCACAACCTTAAAAGAAAATCAAATTATAACTCCCACACTTGCCTATGGGAAAACTGGTGAAGGCATGATTTCAATTTAAGTTTATACTTTCCTGACAAGTTAAATTTTTGTCATTTCATCACACACACACACACACACACACACACACACACACACACAGCACAGCACAGCACAACACAGTACAGTAAAGCACAGCATAAATAACCCAGTTTCAGATAGCATTCTAGCCAGCAGCAGAATAGAAAACAACAGTGATTGCTTTGTTCACACAGGTACCAATGATATCAGGAGACAGAAAAAGTCTGGATTTCACACAAAAAGAAAGCCTAAGCAAAGATAAGCAGCAGGGAATCTAGTGATTACATGGGCAATACATTTCTCAAAAAATAGGATCTTGAAAAAAAAAAAAGACTGACAAGTATAAAAGCAAGTACATGACCATCTGCTCCATTTTCTCCAACATAAAAGCACCAACCTGCTGACTTTACATTTCAGGCTCTTCTTAGGTAAGGGTAGCATCCTTGTTATGGTCCTAATTCTGGATTCCAAAAGACAGCTTTAAACAAACAAACAAAATGTAAGACAGAAAGAAATGGTGCTTTCTAACACATACCAATGGCTCTTATGGATTTTTTTGAACTGAGCACTTTTCATTAACAGTAAATGGATTGTTTTGGTCACATGTCATTGATGATTGCTAAAATTATTTGAAACATTTTCTGGTCTGCTTTCTTTATGCACATGCTTGCAGACCTACAGTCATGACTAGTGTCCCCCTTCCTTATTCCCTGTTCCTCTAAAAGTAAAATGTTATGAAAGTAATGTCTGAAATAACCTCTAAAAAATCCTGGGCTTTCTTTCTGACTGTTTCTGAACCTAGTGACATAAGTAGTTGACCTTCTCCTGAAACTATTTATTGTAAACAGGTTTCTTTACATTCTACTTTTAGGGGGGGTTGCTACATATAGTAGTGAATGTTTCAGCACGATGAGTGGAGGTGACATTGTTTGACAGGAGCTATTTTTGAAAATAATTATACATGCATTAGATGATAACAAAATTATCTGGTCTTCAAACTTTTCTCTTTTTTTCATTTTTAAATTTATTATGAATAAAGTCTCATTTTTTATCCATTTATCACCTTGTTCAAACTCCCTTCCTCCTACCACCCCTCCCAGTTACTCTCTCTTCTTCCCACCTTCTTCTTTCTTCCCCAGCAAGGGCAGGAGGTCCCTAGGTCTCAAAATAGCTTAGTTCAGCATCCACTCCAGGCAAATCTGCTTTGCTCATCTCAACTTCAAGATTGGGACAGGTGTTCCTCTGGAGGAAATGGGCTCCAAGGTGCTTCAGGTCCCAAGCTGTTCAGTTGCTGTGGTTTGCAGCTTGGGTATGCTTTGCTTTTTGTTTAAAGACCACTAATGAATGAGTACATCCCCTGATTTTCATTCTAGGATTGTGATACCTCGCTTAGGAGGATCTTCTCCGTATCCACATATTTGCCTGCAAATTTTACGATATCATTTTTTCTTACTGCTGAGTAGTATTCCATTGTGTAGATGTACCACAGATTGTTAATCCATTCCTCAGTTGAGGGGCATCTAGGTTGTTTCCAGGTTCCAGGTGATAAGGCGAATAAGACTGTTACACATATATTTACTTTGTGTTCAGCTTTCCCTCTGAATTCTTTTTTCCATCCCTGTATATCCTTATTAAAGGCCCCTTCCCCCTCCGGCCACATCAGAACATTTTTTCTTCTCCACAACTCCCCATCCTCTCCCTAGGGAGGCAGCAGACAGTCCCATGGTCCCACTGACCCAATATTGCTTAGTTCAGTCTCCACTCCTGGCAGATCCAATTTTGTCCCCCCTCCCTCAAGAGTGAGTCAGGTGTTCCTTTAGGTGGAGTGGGGTTCGAAGGGTCAGTCCAGGGTGTTTCTGATCCCAAACTGTTCAGTGGTTGTGGATTACAGCTTGGGAATGCTTGGCTTTTTTTCTTGTTTGTTTGTTTAGAGACCACTAATGAGTGAGTACATCCGCTACTTATCTTTCTGAGATTGTGATACCTCGCTCAGGAGGATATTCTCCAAATCCATCCATTTGCCTGCGAATTTTAGGATATCATTTTTTCTTACTGCTGAGTAGTATTCCATTGTGTAGATGTACCACAGTTTGTTAATCCATTCTTCAGTTGAGGGACATCTAGGTTGTTTCCAAGTTCTTGCAATTACAAATAATGCTGCTAAGAACATAGTTGAGCTAATACCTTTGGAGTGTGAATGTGCCTCTTTAGGGTATACACCCAGAAGTGGTATTGCTGGGTCTTTGGGGAGATTGATTCTCAATTTTCTGAGAAACCGCCACGTTGTATTCCAAAGTAGCTGAACAAGCTTACACTCCCACCAACAATGGAGGAGTGTTCCCCTTGCTCCGCATTCTCTCCAACATAGGCTGGCATCTGTGCCTTTTATCTTAGCCAATCTAACAGGTGTTAGGTGGTATCTCAAAGTTGTTTTGATTTGCATTTCTCTGATGGCTAAAGATGAAGAGCACTTTTTCAGGTGCCTTTCAGCCATTCATATTTCCTCTGCTGAGAATTCCCTTTTTAGGTCTGTACCCCATTTTTTGATTGGGTTATTCAAGGTTTTGGGCTCTAGATTCTTGAGCTCTTTATATATCTTAGAGATCAGTCCTCTGTCACTTGTAGGGTTGGTGAGAATTTTTTCTCATTCCGTAGGCTGTCGTTTTGTCCTATTGACAGTGTCCTTGGCTTTGCAGAAGCTTCCTAGCTTCAGGAGATCCCACTTATTGATTGTTGGTCTTAGTGTCTGTGCCACTGGTATTATATTTAGGAAGTGGTCGCCTGTGCAAATTTGTAGAAGTGTATTTTCCACTTTCTTTTCTATCAAGTTCAAAGTGGCTGGGTTTAAGTTGAGGTCTTTGATCCACTTGGATTTGAGTTTTGTGCAGGGTGACAGGCTCGGATCTATTTGCATTTATCTACACACTTCTATCCAGCTATGGCAACACCATTTGTTAAATATACTATCTTTTTTCCATTGAATGTTTTCAGCCTCTTTGTCAAAGATCAGGTGTTCATAGGTTTTTGGGTTAATATCTGGATCCTCAATTCTATTCCATTGGTCCACAAGTCTGTTTTTATGCCAGTACCAGGCTGTTTTTATTACTGTAGCTCTATAATATAGCTTGAGTGACCCACAAAATTCTTCCAAGGAACTGCTACAACTGATAAACACCTTCAGCAATGTAGCAGGATACAAAGTTAACTCAATGAAATCAGTAGCCCTTCTATACACTAAAGACAGAAGAGCTGAAAAAGAAATAAGGGAAACATTACCCTTCGTAATAGCTGCAAATAGTATTAAATACCTTGGAGTAACTATAACCAAAGGAGTAACAGACTTATTTGACAAAAATTTTAAATCACTGAAGAAAGAAATTGAAGAGGATATCAGAAAATGGAAAGCTCTCCCATGTTCCTGGATTGGTAGGATCAACATAGTAAAAATGGCAGTTCTACCAATGTCAATCTACAGATTCAATGCACTGCCCATCAAAATCCCAACACAATATTTTTTTGGACCTTGAAAGAACAATACTCAATTTCATTTGGAATAACAAGAAAGCCAGGATTGCCAAAACAATTTTACTCAACAAAAGAACCTCAGGAGGTATCACCATCCCTGAATAACTATTTTTATATGTTATTGGATTCAGTTTGCCAGAATTTTGTTGAGAATTTTTGCATCAATGTTCATGAGAGAAATTGACCTGTAATTCTCTTTCCTTTTTGCATCTTTGAGTGGCTTGGTTATAGGGTTATTGTGACCTCATAAAAAGAGATTGGCAATATTCCTTTAGTTTCTACTGTATGGAACATTTTGAGGAATACTGGCATTAGCTCTTATTGAATATCTGATAGAACTCTGCATTGAAACCATCTGGGCCTGGACTTTTTTTATTGGGGAAACTTTTAATGACAGCTTCAATATCCTTTGATGTTTTCAAGATAAATTCTTCTTGTTTCCTTTCAGATTAATGGTTCTTTTTCTTCAGTTATTGTTACAAATTCATTGAAGAGCTTGTGTGTGTGTTTCTGTGTGTATTTGTGTGTTTCTAAATATATAAACACAACTTGTTCAGTCTGTATGATGTTGTCCATATATATATATATATATATATACATATATGTGTATATATATATTGTCAGGACTGACCATTTAGAATTAGATAACTAACTGGTGTGCTCTACTGTAACAAAGGCTACATCTTGTCTTAGCATTGATTTGTTGCCTTTAGATACCAGTGGAAAAGAAAATTTGTTGTAGTATTCTACATAGTTTTTTCCAGTAGTCTACATAGCATTTGATACTTTGATTTTATATATATATATATATATATATATATATATATATATATATATATATATACAATGGGGGAGATTTATATAAGAATCAACAACCACTGGATTGTTACCTTGTAAGTTTCTTCCCTTTAATGTAAAATAAAAATGTCTCATATTTCCAGTAATAGCCTGCACTAATCTTTTTCAATTAGTCCTTTAAAATGAACTAACTTATATTACTACCTTAACTAAATGACACAGCCCTTGTTATGTTTTTTGCCCTGCTGCAGAGAAAGATGAGAGAGGAAGTCAGGAACCTTGTTCTAGTTAATAGACCTATTTAATGCCAAAATAGTGACTTAATCTGTACTTAGTTGACTTAATACTTTTCAGTAGGTACCAGTTCTGCAATTTTTAAGGTAAACCTAAAAGGATTTCTTATAAATACAGATTCTTGAATAAGACACACTTGTAGCTTAGTAAAAGTTCATGGAGGCCAAAGAAGTTGGCAGTTATTTAACACTTTATTCCTTGTTTTATTTTGAGCTTTCAGGAGAACAAAGTCTTTCATATTTGAAAGATATTAGCAGGATATTCCACAATACTTACATTAAATAATCTTTTAAACAACATAATTTGCATATAACCTCATACTACGTATGTTATAGTTTTATATATTTGATAGTTGAGTGGACTTTTCATTTCTAGTCTCTCATATCCTCAACCTTTCTTGATGTTAATATTTGCTTTATACATTGTCTAAAATACATTCCTGGTGTAACTTATTGTAACAGAAGACATGTTATATTCATAACTCTCTTTCTTTCAGAGGATTTTTATAATTGCTAATGATTATTTGAGGTATAGTTATTGTCATTGCTTATTGGAGAAAAGCAGCTTTCTATTTATGTATCTAACTTCATGATTCCTCATGCTACTTCAAATTACCTACATAATACTACTATAAGAAAGCATTTTTCAAAATGAATTATTTTAATGATATGTGAGATAATTTTTATCTTAATGAAGTGAGCGCAAATCAATAAAGTTGCAATAAACATGAATATGGGTGGTTTGTCTATGATGCAGGCATACATAATGAAGGTGCCCATCCCTACAGTTGTGGCTTTCTTATACAGATTATGATGTAAAAAAGACAACCTAAAATAATGGCCTTTAGACATTGAGTATCTCACATGATGTAAAGGTGATGGCATTGCTTCTCACGGAGGACTTCTTAATGAAGTGTGTATTAAGACAAATTTTAAAATCTAGAGAACTCTTCAAGACAAAATCAGGGTGCAAAGTTTTAGCTCATTTTCTTGCTGGGCAGAAATTGTAAAGTATTTTGAGCTTATCCATACTTGCCAAATACCAAACCATGAAATAACTGTACTTAACATGTGCTATGCACCTTGCTAAGTATACTGTAATCTTAGATCCTCACATTATGAGTATGTGTGTTCAAAAGGGTCTTGGAAATTTAAAGAAACTAAGATATTTTTATAGGAATTTAGGACAAGTACTATTCTCACTAATGGTCTGATATTGTATCAGGCAAGGAACACTAAGCATTGCTGCTGATCATAGGACACCAGAAGAAGCACATTGTCTCCACAGGCTCAAGAGGAACCAACACTGCCCACTACTTAATTCTATACTATCAGACTCCAGAAAGATAGATGAATAAACTCACATATTGCTTTTCTGGCAATGATTTTCTTTAAAATCACAGGTTGTAAAATATCCTGGGCTATGTGTTCAACAACTTCTCCATGCCATATATTTCTTCTTTCAAGTTTTAAAATTCTTCACCATGCAAAACTGTTTCTCAACTTCTGGATCACACACATCTAGATCCTATCACATTTGACTAATAAATCATAATTTTTTTCTACCACACCCAATTCTTTGACTCCATTAATTAAAATATATATACATATTGTTATTCTGGAAGATGAAGTAGCATAATTCTGTGTAAATAGGCACTAATTTGAAAATTCTCTTGAGTTTATTGTTACTCCTCTCTCCAGCCCCTCCATATCCTTCTCTTTGATGTTTTTCTCACATATATGTTACTTACTAATTCAACAACTAGTTCATAATAAAGAGCAAATAATGTAACCTTTTTCATTATAAATGTGTTTATTTGCATCATTTATTTGCTAATAGGAAAAAATATCTGTCTGAATGGATAGAACAACTAGACAAGAATTATCCCAGAACCATTTCATTGCTACTGCCATTTTTTTATTTGTTTTCCATCTATTAAGCAGTGCAATCCTTGTTCAGTGTTGGATTAAGTAGTTGAATTATTTCTGTTCGTTAGTGATAAAATGTCTACTAAGGTATAGTTTGAGGTGTGATTTATTAGGTTAATTAGATAATATATTATCAACACATTGAACTATTTATGAGCCTTTAAATTTTTTGATAGTGAGTTAATTATGTTTTATTGAGAACTGTAAGTAGAAATTCCTATAATTTTGTGCATCTGAATTTTGTATATTACTACCAGGTAAAAGCATGGAAACAACAAAATGTAAAATTTAATCCTCAAATACAAAAGTTGTATTATATGCAGCAGAAAATACCCATGGCTTAAGTGTCAATGGACTTAACACTGCTTTTTACCCTGTATTTATAGAAAATATTAAGCCTCAGACCTGGTGCTGTCTACAGAGTGAGTCCCAGCGCACCCTGTAGCAGGCACAGATAAAGTCTGCCTGTCACCATACCCACAGCTGCTGCTGAGGGAATTTGCAGGGCTACCCACCTCCATCTCCAACTGAGTGAACAAATAACAACTGGGGTCCCTGAAGGACAGACTCAGACCCCGCCCAGAAGGGTGACAGGGGGTGCACAAGCCTTAGTGCCACAACTGAGCAGGAGCCACCTTATCTAGAACCACTGAAGCCATGGGAAACCGTCAGTGCAAAAATTTACAAAATAATACAAAGAACAGCAAAGTAACTCCAAAAGAAAGTGGCGATCTTACAAATACAAGACCTGAACTGAGCAATGAAGAGGAAACAATAGGAAGCAACACCAAAAATTCCTTTTTGATGATCATCGAAGCTCTCAAAGAAGATGTGAAAAATAGCCTTAAAGAAATAAAAGAAAATACAAATAAAAAATTGGAAGAGATGAACAAATCTATGAAAGAAACATGCCAGGAACTAAAAGCTGAAATAGAATCAATAAAAAAGGCACAAAATGAGGCAAAGATGGAAATAGAAAAATCTGAAGAAAAAAGCTGGAACCACAGATACAAGCATAACAAGCAGAGTTCAAGAGATGGAATAGAATCTCGGAAGTGGAAGATTCAGTAGCTCAAATAGATATATCAGTCAAAGAAAATACTAAAAAAAAAAAAAAAAAAAAAAAAAAAAAAAAAAAAAAAAAAAAAAAAAAAAAAAAAAAAAAAAAAAAAAAAAAAAAAAAAAAAAAAAAAAAAAAAAAAAAAAAAAAAAAAAAAAAAAAAAAAAAAAAAAAAAAAAAAAAAAAAAAAAAAAACACACCATAACTCAAAGTGTTCAGGAAATCTGGGACACCATGAAAAGACCTAATTTGAGAATAATAGGAATAGAAGAAGGATAAGAATACCAGCTCAAAGGCACAGATAATGTTTTCAATAAAATCATAGAAGAAAACTTTCCTAACCTGAAGAAGGAAATGCCTATAAAGATACAAGAAGTTTACTGAACACCAAATAGATATGACCTCCCCAAAAAAGTCAGCGCACCACATTATAATCAAGCCACAAAACATACAGAACAAAGAAAAAATTGAAAGAGCTGCAAAAGAAAAGGGCCAACCCATATATAAAGGCAGACCCATCAGAATAACGCCTGACTATTCAATGGAAACAATGAAAGCTAGAAGGGTTTGTTCAGAAGTTATACAGACACTAAAACAGCATGGCTGCCAAAGTAAAGTACTATACCCTGCAAAATTATCAGTCACCAAGGATGGAGTAAACAAGATATTTCAGGACAAAGTCAGACTGAAGGAATATCTATCTACTAATCCAGCACTACAGAGAATAGTAGAGGTAAAACTCCAACCTAAGGACCCCAGATACACCCACGAAATCACAAACAATAATTCCACAGAAGAATACCCCAGAGAAAGGAAATACAAACAAGTTACCAACAAAAATGGCAGGAAATATGAATCAGTGGTCACTAATTTCCCCTAACATCAATGGTCTCAACTCTCCTATAAAACGTCATACACTAACAAGATGGATACAACAACAGAAGCCATCCTTCTGTTGCCCACAAGAAACACACCTCAACCGCAAAGACAGACACAGGCTTAGAATAAATCATTGGGAAAAGATTTTCCAGTCAAATGGTCCTAAGAAACAAGCAGGGGTTGCAATCCTAATATCTAATAAAGTAGACTTTAAGCTAAAAGCAATTAAAAGGGACCAAGATGGTCACTACTTATTCATCACAGGAAAAATTGGTCAAGAGGAGATTTCAATCTTAAATATTTATGCCCCTAATATAAGGGCATCTACTTATGTAAAAGAAACACTGCTAAAGCTCGAATCCCACATCAATTCTTAAACCCTAATAGTGGGAGACTTCAATACTCCACTTTCAACCCTGGATAAATCAACCAGACAGAGTCTCAACAGAGAAATAAAGAGTCTAAAAGAGGTTATGATGCAAATGGATTTAATAGATATCCACAGAAGCTTCCACCCAAACACAAAGGAATACATATTTCTCATCTCCTCATGGAACTTTCTTCAAAATTGACCACAAAATTGGTCATAAGGCAAATATAAACAAATACAAAAAAATGGAATAAATCCCTTGTAACATATCAGACCACCAGGGCCTAAAGTTAGAGTTCAACAACATAAAAACCCAAAGAAAGCCTACCAACTCATGGAAACTAAACATCACTCAGCTGAACCATCTCTGGGTCAAGGAAGAAATTAAGAAGGAAATCAAAGTCTTCCTAGAATTTAATGAAAATTAATCCACAACGTTTCCAAACTTGTGGGACACAATGAAAGAAGTCTTAAGTGGAAAATTCATAGCGCTAGATGCCTATATGAAAAACCTAGAGAAATCCCACACTAGAGACCTAACAGCTCAGCTGAAAGCCTTAGAACAATTAGAAGCAA
Source organism: Sigmodon hispidus (assembly GCA_004025045.1). NCBI lineage: Eukaryota > Metazoa > Chordata > Mammalia > Rodentia > Cricetidae > Sigmodon > Sigmodon hispidus. Next base: position 8,168 of record PVIH01013721.1, on the reverse strand, counting down.
ACTCACCTAGATGAAGCAGATAGCAGGAAATAATCAAACTTAGAGCTGAAATCAATAAAATTGAAACAAAAAGAACAATACAAAGAATCAATGAATCTAAGAGTTGGTTCATTGAGAAAGTTAACAAGATAGATAAGCCCTTAGCCAAACTAAAAAAAAATAGAGAGAGAGTGTTCAAATCAACAAAATCAGAAATAAAAAGGGGGACATAACAACAGACCCCCAGGAAATACAGAGAATTATCAGATCATATTTTGAAAATCCACAAAAATGGAAAACCTAGAAGAAATGGACAGCTTTCTGGACAGGTACCATCTACCAAAATTAAATGAAGATCAGATTGATTACCTAAACAGGCCTATAACCCTTAAGGAAATTGAAGCTGTCATTAAAAACCTCCCCCAAAATAAAAGCCCTGGTCCAGATGGTTTCAGTGCCAAATTCTACCAGACATTCAAAGAAGAATTACTACCGTTATTCCTCAAACTATTTCACACAGTAGAAACTGAAGGAATACTGCCAAATTCCTTTTATGAGGCCACAATTACCCTAATACCCTAGCTACTCAAAGACACAACAAAGAAGGGGAATTACAGACCAATTTCCCTCATGAATATAGATGCAAAATTTCTCAACAAAATTTTGCTAAACCGTATACAACAATGTACAAAAGATATCATCCACCACGACTAAGTAGGCTTCATCCCAGAAATGCAGGGCTGGTTTAACATACGAAAAACTGTAAATGTTATCTATCATATAAACAAACTAAAAAAACAAAACCACATGATCATATCCTTAGATGCAGAAAAAGCCTTTGACAAAATCCAACACTCCTTTATGATTAAAGCCCTAGAGAAATCAGTAATACAGGGAGAATACCTAAATGTAATAAAGGCAATTTACAAGAAGCCAACAGCCAGTATCACACTTAATGGAGACAAACTCAAAGCAATTCCACTAAAATCAGGAACTAGAAAAGGATGTCCTCTCTCCACTTATCTATTCAATATAGTTCTCGAAATTTTAGCTAAAGTAATAAGGGAACAAAAAGAGATTAGGGCGATGCAAATTGGAAAAGAAGAAGTGAAGCGATCTCTATTTGCAGATGATATGATTGTATACATAAGTGACCCACAAAATTCTTGCAAGGAACTGCTACAGCTGATAAACACCTTCAGCAATGTAGCAGGATACAAGATTAACTCAAAGAAATCAGTTGCCCTTCTATACACTAATGATAGAAGAGCTGAGAAAGAAATAAGGGAAACATTGTCCTTTTAATAGCTGCAAATAGTATTATATAGCTTGCACTAACTATAACCAAAGAAGTAACAGGCCTATTTGACAAAAATTTTAAATCATTGAAGAAAGAAATTGAAGAGGATATCAGAAAATGGAAAGCTCTCCCATGTTCCTGGATTGGTAGGATCAATATAGTAAAAATGACAATTCTGCCAAAGGCAATCTACAGATTCAATGCACTGCCTATCAAAATCCCAACACAATATTTTTTGGACCTTGAAAGAACAATACTCAATTTCATTTGGAATAACAGGAAATCCAGGATGGCCAAAACAATTTTACTCAACAAAAGAACCTCAGGAGGTATCACCATCCTGGATTTCAAGCTACACTATAGAGCTACAGTAATAAAACCATGCTGGTACTGGCATAAAAACAGACTTGTGGACCAATGGAATAGAATTGAGGATCCAGACATTAACCCAAAAAACTATGAACACCTGATCTTTGACAAAGAGGCCCAAAACATTCAATGGAAAAAAGATAGTATATTTAACAAATGGTGTTGGCATAGCTGGATGGAAGTGTGTACAAAAATGCAAATAGATCTGAGCCTGCCACCCTGCACAAAACTCAAATCCAAGTGGATCAAAGACCTCAACTTAAACCCAGCCACTTTGAACTTGATAGAAAAGAAAGTGGGAAATACACTTCTACAAATTTGCACAGGCGACCACCTCCTAAATATAACACCAGTGGCACAGACACTAAGACCAACAATCAATAAGTGGGATCTCCTGAAGCTAGGAAGCTTCTGCAAAGCCAAGGACACTGTCAATAGGACAAAACGCCAGCCTGCAGAATGGGAAAAGATTTTCACCAACCCTACAAGTGATAGAGGACTGATCTCTAAGATATATAAAGAGCACAAGAACCTAGAGCCCAAAACCTTGAATAACCCAATCAAAAAATGGGTACAGACCTAAAAAGGGAATTCTCAGCAGAGGAAATACGAATGGCTGAAAGCCACCTGAAAAAGTGCTCATCATCTTTAGCCATCAGAGAAATGCAAATCAAAACAACTTTGAGACACCACCTAACACCTTCTGTTAGATCGCTAAGATAAAAGGCACAGATGCCAGCCTGTGTTGGAGAGGATGCGGAGCAAGGGGAACACTCCTCCAATGTTGGTGGGAGTGTAAGCTTGTTCAGCCACCTTGGAATACAACATGGCGGTTTCTCAGAAAATTGAGAATCAATCTTCCCAAGGACCCAGCAATACCACTTCTGGGTGTACACCCTAAAGATGCACATTCACACTCCAAAGATATTAGCTCAACTATGTTCTTAGCAACATTATTTGTAATAGCATGAACCTGGAAACAACCTAGATGTCCCTCAACTAAAGAATGGATTAGCAAACTGTGTTACGTCTACACAATGGAATACTACTCAGCAGTAAGAAAAAATGATATCCTAAAATTTGCAGGCAAATGGATGGATTTGGAGAATATCCTCCTGAGCGAGGTATCACAAACTCAGAAAAATAAGCAGGGGTGAACTCACTCATTAGTGAACTCTAAACAAACAAACAAGAAAAAAAGCCAAGCATGCCCAAGCTGCAATCCACAATCACTGAACAGCTTGCGATCTGAAACACCCTGGACTGACCCTTTGGATCCCACTCCAACTATAGGAACACCTGACTCACTCTTGAGAGAGGGGGGACAAAGCTGGATTTGCCAGCAGTGGAGACTGATCTAAGCATTATTGTGATGAAACCAAAGGAGACTATGAAATAATATTGGTGGCTCTGTGTGGTGGAAACTAGATGTCTCTGCTGTTCTGAACCATTGTGATGAGGACATTTCTTAGCTGTTGCTTTTCCTCTGTCACATTGGCTTAAGTAGGAGAATTACTTTAGCAGGTTACAATTTACTCACTTTGAATAATCTTGCATATAAATAAGTTCTACATTATATTGTACAATGAATTCTTGTTTTCTTAATATCTTTGTCCCAAATAATGAATCCCTGTAAGGAATTTTCTTTGTTAGAATTCCTGAAAAATAAGTTTATGCAGACTAAAATAAAACAATTTTATAAGGAAAAAAAAGAAAATATTAAGCCTCATATCTCCTTTATTTTAAGAGATATGTCAGCAATTTGTGAAGTGGCACTGATAATGAAGTAATATGAGTAAATTAATAAAATACACTTCTAATTTCAATTGTTGATATTCCTAAGGGGTTATCATTTGTCAAGACATTTTTCTTCCTTTCAAAATTCTATATTGGGCCAAACAAGTTCAGTCTCAAGAGAATTCCCCTTAGTCAACTCATCTTGCATAGCATATCTTCTCTTTTTATATCAAATGTAATGATCTATTACAGTACTAACCATTATATATTCTTTTATTTATAACTTACTTTTGAACAAATCTTATACTCTGTTTTCTATTAGTTTATTTAGCTTATCAAATTGAAATATTTAGAGTAAAGAATAAAGAAGTAGCCGTAAGCTACAGAATCAAGTTCTTTGGAAGCGAGATTTTAACTCACAATAGTCTTAATATTTCTTCCAGGCCTTCTTCTTTGCTTCACTGGTGGCTTAATCATAGTGCTGCAGTAATTTACTTTGTGAGGCTACATTTTTTGCAGGAGATGCAAAAAGCCAAAATTTACCATTCCAAATTGCTAAATGTTTGAATAAATCATTTATTCAAGAGAGTTTTGAGGATTCCTTTGCCTGCTACTTTTGAAGTACTCTGCAATTCTATTAAAAACTGGATGGTATAACATTTACAAATAAATGAGGATAATATCTTTAAAAGCTAAAAATGATGTGGAGAAGAGAGAGTGACAAGAATGGGAGGGAGGGGGAAGGGATTTTGAGCAAGGGTATACACGGATAAAAAATATGACTTTATTCATAATAAAGAAGAAATTTTAAAGAAGCTGTTTCTCAAAGTCTGTTTTACATTTGTATCAAAACTCTTAATGTAGGGAAATTTCTAATGTCAGTTAAAAGAAAGACTGATAGGAATTTTTATGCTTTTACTTTATGAATCAATTATATTATACTTTAATTTAAAAAAAAAGATTACTGAAGAATCTATAGACAGCTTATTTTCTTTGTCATGTAACTTTGGAACCTATATAATCAGTATCTACCTTTCAAACACAGTTGATAAAATTGAATATAAATACAAAAGCAAGTTTAAAGATTCCTATAAGTCACATTTATCTAAATGTTATGGACATAAACTGTGAATTAAAAAATGATTTTAAGGCTATAATGCAAACTCTTAACATAATTTTCTGGGTTTTTTCCCTATATAAATACCTTTGGCTTAGATGTTGCATAAAAAAATTAAATTAACAGAAACTTTAAATATTCCCACTTAATATTTAAAAGCTTAGCATCACAGAATCTTTGTAAAGTCATTTTCTGGACATTCCCATTCTTTCTTAGTTCAGTTTATTTTCTAACTACAGAGAGACAAAACAAAAGACTGAATTTTTTGTACATAAGTACTTGTCATGCTATGTATGTTTTTCAGATGATAAAATTCTATCATCTTTGTCCCACCAAATATAATTTAGGACCTTGTGAAAGATGAGGCTTCAGATAATCTTCCTTATAGGGAAGTAAGTTTGTCAGAAACAGGGACATAATTCCATAGTAAGTATGAATGTATGCATTAACCATTTTCTATACGATAAGGAAAGTATGATCAATATTATTCTTAAATCCTTTTGTCATATTCATATATCACAGTATAACTCCTACAGCTTTATACTGAATGCTGCCACACTTATGATCTAAACCATCATTTATTGCATATATTTTCAAACAAAGGCTTATTTTTTCTAACTTTTGCTCATGTTATGGCTTTGCATTTATTTCAATGGAAACTTAGACTGAGGTTTTCAAAGATGATGGGCATATAGCTCAGTGGTAGAAGGTTGTCTAGATTATTCAAAGGCCAATATAAAATTAAATGTAAAAAATTATGTAAATTACTCAGGCAAAATCCTACCTGCATGCATAGAAATTTATTTCACCAACAGGGATTTACTGGTGATAGATTCTTGAATATCAAAGTATTCTGTGGTTCAAGATGCATACACACTGTGGATTATTATTGCAAAATCTGTAAAATTTGTGGACTCTGAGTGGAACAAGATAAATGAGCACAGTTTGTTTTTTTTATAGGGACATTCCTTTGCTGAGGAAAAGCTAGTAGAGGGAAATCCTCTTGTCAGTGACAATAAGAAAGAGTACTTCAAAAGTTGAACCTGGAAAGGAAGCATTTTTTATTATACATGACAACCAAAGATGGCATGACAGAAAACTCTACCAAAGCATGCAAATGGGAAACTTTAAATGTAAACAGATCAGGAATAAAAGCATGGTATGGATGTCTAAATACTTTCATTACATAAATTTGCAAAATATTTGCATTATTGAGATAATACAAGGCTCAGTATCTTTCCTGTAAACAGTATTTTTTACTTGACAATTTTTTGAAATGCACTGAGAAAATGTATTATTAATTATATAACAAAACTGCATTTATATAATTGACCATTGTATATATTATTCCTAATAAAATGAGGGTAGTTGAACGTCAAAGCACAACTAGAAATTAATCTTCAAATATTTGTCTCTTTACTGCAATAGATCTGTAGAGATTTATGCAGGAAAGATTAATATTAGAAAATATGTCTGTTTCCATTGGTTTGGACATGGCATTTTCCATTTTCTGTTTTGTTTAGTTTTTCCTCATCTTTGTTGGCTGTTTCATTTGGATAATTTTTGGTGTTGTTTTTGTTTTGAAAATCAATATCAAGCTATATAAAAAAGCAAAACATTCAGGACAGCTTTAAAAAACAGTTCTGCTTTGATTGTAGAAGTGTCATGTAGCAGAAATTTATTATGGCCATAGTGCATCCATGGGCATTAGTTCTGAACTACTGTGCTTTCTTAATCTGTAGCTGAAGATAATCTGGCTTGAGGAGATTTAGATATTATTTTTTTCTGTCCCATGCATTTTAGAGAAAAGAGAAGTTTTACTACATGACAATTTTAAAAATTAAAAAATTACTAGCATCAGTCTTTCTGTGTTCAAGTTACTCAGTTCACAATTCTTTGAAATTGATTATTATAACTACTAGGATAGAAAGAAATAGAATACATGTACCAACTAATTGTCTAATTGTGCCTTTATATGCTTTTCTTATCAGTATTATTTATTTATTTATTTATTTTCCCTTTTTATTATGAATGAAGCCATATTTCTTATCCATGTATACCCTTGTTCAAACATTAAAGTACCTCTTGACATGAGACGCAATGTTCCCACCAATTTTGAAAATGTGGATGAAAGAGATAAGTTCCATGTACAATTCATATATATATATATATATATATATATATATAGAGAGAGAGAGAGAGAGAGAGAGAGAGACTTATCCTCACAATACAAACCACCATGGGAATGAGACAGAATCAATGAATTCATAATACTCTGATACAAGGCAGTATTTTGTTTTAGACATTTGACAGGGAGTTTTAAATCTGAGACAACAGCATCCTTTGTCACTGTTCCAACATTTCCCTAAGAATACTATATGCTGAACTATCTGAAATGTTTTTTCCAAGCAAAGAGATTGTAGCTATAAATCTTGAAAGATGTTTAGTTTTGAGTACTTCTTACACTGAGTCAGAGGGGTCAAGAGATGAGCGGCAGTACAAAGAGAGAAATGGGCCTCTTTCCAGATGGTATCACTTAAATAAAGATGAAAATTCTTGCCAAAATGAATGTCAGTCACTGTGGTATCAACTCAAGTCCTTGCCTATGAGAAATATTCAGTTTCCCTTTCTAGAAAAAGAAAAGATGACCTTGATGTCTTGTTTTCCATGTGTAGTATTTTTAATAGAAATGTCCCCCTAGATTCATGTGTTTAAATGCCTGGCTTATAGAAAATGGCATTATTAGAAGACTGTCCTTATTAGAATAGATATGGTGTTGTTGGAGAAAGGGTGTTACTGTGGAGGCAGGCTTTGAGTTCCTAAATGCTCAAGGTAGGACTAACATATCAATTTCCTTCTGCTGCATGTGGATCTAGATGTGGATCTCAGCTCTTCAAAAACCATGTCTGTATGAATGTTGTAATTTTTGCCCTGGTGATAATGGACTAATCCTCTGAAAATGTAAATGAGCCCTAATTAAATATTGTCACTAATAATAGTTGTTGTGGCCCTGGTGTCTTCACACAAATATATAAACACTAAGACAGAAGTTGGTACTGGGGTCTGAGAAATTGTTGTGATTGGCCAGTGTTTATGTTTGAGAGACCATGGTCTTTTCAATTGTAAGAAAAAATTTTGAGCATTATAAAAGGAACTTAATTGAAAATCCTAGTAGAAACATTGAAGATGGTGCTGAGGGTGATTACTGTTCACTTTTATAAAGTTCAATAACGAAAAGAGGCAAGCTTAGCAGAGAAAAATAAAAAAAAAAGTCCAGTTCAAGGAGGAAAAGTGTACCAGGAAGTAGAATGGACTTATGTCTTGTGTTCAAGGGGATGAACAGGTTAAAGAAATGCCTGTTTTTAAATGGAATGGAGGAAATGGAGACCTCATGACAAAATCCCATCTTGCTGAACTTCCAACTTGTGAAAAGGAATTAAAGAAAAGCTCAGTGACAGGAGTGGAGGTGTACTCTTTTAATCCCAGAACTACAGAAGATAGCATAGGCAGTGAGTCTCCAATTTTAAAACCAGCCTGGTCTTGACAGCCAGGACAGCCAAGATTAGACAGTAAAGGAAACCAGCAAAAACACAAAGCTAATGAAGCAGGACAAATGAAGAGGCAGTGGAGCGCAAAAAAATAAAGGAGAAAGGTTTTTTTTTTTTT
>PVIH01013720.1:31231-57159 GCA_004025045.1 Sigmodon hispidus | reverse complement strand
GGGAACACTCCTCCATTGTTGGTGGGATTGTAAGCTTGTTCAGCCACTTTGGAATACAATATGGAGGTTTCTCAGAAAATTGAGAATCAATCTCCCCAAGGACCCAGCAATACCACTTCTGGGTGTATACCCTAAAGAGGCACATTCACACTCCAAAGGTATTAGCTCAACTATGTTCATAGAAGCATTATTTGTAATAACAAGAACCTGGAAACAACCTAGATGTCCCTCAACTGAAGAATGGATTAACAAACTGTGGTACATCTACACAATGGAATACTACTCAGCAGTAAGAAAAAATGATATCCTAAAATTCACAGGCAAATGGATGGATTTGGAGAATATCCTCCTGAGTGAATTATCACAAACTCAGAAAGATAAGCAGGGGATGTACTCACTCACTAGTGGTCTCTAAACAAACAAACAAGAAAAAAAAAAAGCCAAACATGCCCAAGCAGCAAACCACAACCACTGAATAGCTTGGGATCAGAAACACCCTGGACTGACCCTTCAAACCCCAGTCCATCTATAGGAACACCTGACTCACTCTTGAGGGAGGGGGGTCAAAAATGGATTTGGCCGGGAGTGAAGACTGATCCAAGCATTGTTGGGCCAGTGTGACCATAGGACTGTCTGCTCCCTGCCAAGTGAGGGGATGGGGAGTTGCAGAGAAAAAAAATGATCAGATGTGGTGGGAGGGGGAAGAGACCTTCAATAAGGATATACAGGGATGGAAAAAAGAAAATTCAGAGGGAAAACTGAACACAAAGAAAATATATGTGTAGTAATCTTATTTGAATTTCCACCCTTGATAAGCCATGCTTATGATTATTATCCTCTCTATAGTTATTGTTAACTCTTCAGCATTTTTTTTTAAATTCTTTTTACTGTTTTTTTGATAAATACAAAATAAAGAAAAAAAAAAAAAAGAAAATGGGTTGAGGAGAGGGCTATGTGATTAAGAGTCTTACAGAGGAGCTGAATTTATTTCCCAGCACCGACATGGCAAATAACTCCCAAGGGAATTCAGTGCCCTCTTCTGGCCTCTGTTGGTACTACATTGGTGGTGCATAGATCAACATATATGCAAAACACATACACATTACCAAAAAAAAAAAAAAAAAAACCCAAAGAATTTTGCAAGTAGTAATGGTTGAAGACATATTCTCAGTCGACCAAGACATGCTTTCTAAAATAAATTACATTGTAGACTATAAATGATATCTTAGCAATTACAGAAAGATGGAATTATTTATCTCCTCATATCACAGTAAATAAAAATGTCAACACCTCTCCCCAACTCCACTAGAAACTATGCAAAAAAAGGCATCCGGACACTGCTCTTGAGTGACAGGTGGATCAATAAAGAATCAGAAGAAAAAATTTAAAATTCTTAAAATGAAATGCAAATGAAAATACCACTTACTGCAGGGCAATGAGGACTCAGACTTTTATCTCCAGCACTTGGAAGGCAGAGGCAGGCAGATCTCTGTGATTTTAAGGCCAGCCTGATGATCTATACATAGAGTTCTAGGACAGCCAGGGGCACATGGAGAAACACTGCTTAAAAAAGGAAATAAGCAAGCAAGAAAAAAAAGGATGGAGGAAGAAGAAAGAAAAGGGAATATTAATACTAAGATATGTGGAATATAAAAAACATAGTTCTAAAGGAAGGCTGATAGATATGAGAACTGTATTAGTTACCCTTCACACCATTATGATAACATATTTAATATACACAATATGGGGGACTTGAGACTTATCGGGTTTATGATTCAGGACAGAGAGTCCATGATGATAAAGAAGATGCTGTAGCTGAACCCAGTCCACACAACCATATGCACATGCACACAACAATACACACAGATTAATCTTAAAAAAGCTCCAGTGGGAGTAGTGATACATGCCTTTAATTCTCACCATAGCAGATGGATCTCTGCGCTTGTGGTCATCTTGAACTACATCATGAGTTCCAGGCCAGCCAGGGATACACATTGAGACCCTGTCTCAAAAACAAAACAAAACCCCAAACTCAAATACAACTCCAACAATAAAAAGATCCAGGAGAGAACTCTTGGATATGATAAGCAGTTTATCAAAGTAAAAGATGAGAGATGTAGATTGGTCTGGGAAACCAGCAATTATTGCAATTCACAGATAGGTAACACCACTCATGTCATTTCTTTTCCAGCCTGCACTGTGCCTCTTGCTACTCTTTTTAAATTTACCTACCTACCTACCTATATTTTATGAGCATTGATTGGTGTTCTGTCTGCATGTATGTCTGTGTGAGGGTGTCACATCCCCTAGAACTGGATTTAAGACACTTGTGAACTGCCATTTGGGAGCTGGGAATTAAACCTGGGTCTCCTGGAAAAGCAGCTAGTGTTTATAGTCTCCAGCCTCCACTTTCTGCTTCTGTGTAAAGCCAGATGGTAGAGGGCTTATGATGCGCTTCAGAGGTCTGATGTTTAATTCCCAGTACCTACTTGGTGGCTTAAAATCATCTGTAACTGTAGTCTCAAGGGATTTGATACCCTCTGTTGGTGTGAAGATGTACATGCATAGAAAATACCCATATAAATGAAATAAGTAAATAACATAAAAAGTAGACTGTAGGAATAAATTGGAAACAAAGGTGTGTGCCACCTTCAACATTCAAATGTTGAAGATTTATTTTATTTATGAAGATAAATGTTTTATTCTCTAGTCTGGTAATCATCTAAGAGAAGTGGCAAAAATTTATAATTTTTTGGATGTCTCTGGGGCTTCCCTGGCCAACAATTCATAAAGAGGTATCTCTCATTCAGTATTGAGGCTTTTGTTTGATAGCCTATTGCTTCTAGTAGGCAAGATATATACACTTGCGAAATACTGGCATGACTTGGGGGTAAGCAGCCACTTTTAGATGGAATTTAGGTCCATTCCCAAGGAGGGAAGCCATGCCTGGCACTGTTAACTAAGTTAGAACCTATGGTTGAGGAGGTCACAGGGCCCAGATCAGAACTTAATACTGTTGTTTATCTAATAGACAGAGAATAGAACTGGCTACTAAATGCATGTCTATATTCATAAACAAATACTACTCTCATGCTTAATCAGAGAAGCCCCTCTATGGAGTAAATCCAAGTAGATGGAGAGGCTCTTGTTTGACTAAGGTGCTGATGATAAGTTAGAGGCAAATGCTCATCTCTGGTGAAGGTGTTTATCCTAGTCCCTGGGAGTCTAAGGGATGCTGAAGAAGAGGAGACAGAATGTAAGAGAAAGGGTTGTGAAATGTCACTCTCTGGGCAAGACATCATGATCCCAATGACAAAGTCACACCATCTTCTGGTATCTGTCCAGGGTTTGCACAAGAATGGAACCATCAATAGGAATCAACTGGGGAGTTTTTCAGAGGTATATAAGAAGGGAGTTATTGGTTGTCTGCCCACTGTTGAGACCAACGAGCTCCAGTAAATAGTTTCAAGTAGATGGTCAACACGTCACACTGATTTATTCCAGTGGGTAACAAAACAATTTAAAATTTTTGTGGTGATGGTACATGCCCTTAATTCCAGTACTAAGGAGGTAGAGGCAGGTGTATCTCCAAGTTCTAGGACAGCCAAAGCCACAAAGTAAATAAATAAATTAAAAAGCAACAAAACAACAATAATAAACTATAAGGAACTGGAAAGATGGCCTAAATCAGTTGTTAAAATCAGCACAAATTTAAGGCATGACTGTAAAACATGAGTGAAATTGGGAACTATTTTAAAAGTGAAACATGAATACATTAGGATAATCCATAGTGAAGCTACATAAGCCACTACACTTTTGAATATGGTGGATGTGAGGGACTGGTCACTTGATACATTCTGGGAGTTAATGTGAAACACATAGACTAGAATCTGAGACCTGCTCAAAGGATGCCAAAATTGGCTTTGCACTAAACATACAGCATTAGGAGCTTCATGCGGCTGTCTCCAGCATCACAAGTCAAATAGAAGAATATAACAGGAACTTTTGAAAGTGATCATAAAAAGTATACTCATGGTTAAAAGCACAGGTTCAGTTTCCATCCCCACATGGTGGAACCCAACCATTCATCACTCCAGTTTCAATGAGCCTAATGCCATCTTCTGACCTTTGTGTGACTGTACACATATGATGCTCCTAATATATTCATATCCATAAAATAAGTACATCTAATAAAAACAAAATTTCAAAAAATATTTACAAAAGAGTAAATAGTAAATAAATAATAATTTTGAGGAATGTAACACTTGGTAAGAGAAAGTAGAAAGCTTACATGAAGCAAGGCTACCTTGTTCTTTCATCATAGACAGGTCTTCTTCAAACATTTCAGAGATCTACAAAATATGACATTTAAGATATTTTAATAACATAGGTTCTTTTTTTTGTGATAATGAGATGTCTGCTCCTGGCACCAATCTATTTCAGAGAAGATGATGGGCATTGACGAAACTCCATATGAAGTTGACCTCCTTTGTGGCAAAAGTTAGCCACTGAGCAAAAAAGTGCCCTTGCCACAACTGCTGACAGTATGATGTCCAAAATGAACAAACATCACACACACACACACAACTGTCAAACCTTGCCAAGACAAGGTAGGAAGGTCTTTAAGAATATCCTGCTTCACAGAGAAGTGTGTCAGATATGCTAGGACTGAAGACCAAAGATGGATGCTCCAGGGCTGCAGAGGAACCTTGAGTGACTATACAGGCAGCCTATTTTATTTTTCACATTTTTTTTTGAATTTTTTTGCTTGTTTGTACCGTTTACTTAGTTAATACTTGCTTTTTTGTGTCTCCAAGGAAGTTAAAGATGAGATAATTATAGTTTCCTAGTGGCAGTTTTAGAAAAGAAACTCACATAGAAGTTAAAGTATATATGTTTGAGAGTCATCAAAAGATAGCTTTCAGTTAGTAATACAAGTTAGATAGCAAGTGAATTAGGTACAATACTTTGGACTTACCAAAATAGGATAAATAATGAAATATTTTCTTTGAATTTGTCAATTGCTAAAGGACTGAACTTTACTCATGTAATTATTGCTTGTACATATTATATATAATTATTGTAACTATTGCATATAATTTTTATGTTAGTTATAATCTTTTTATTTTTGACACAAGATGGGATATATGGTGATAAATTTTATATTTAATAAAATCAGCCTGGAATATCAGAGAACAGAATCACCCACAGTCAAGCCATGAAGGTCAGAGAGTGGTGACCACACCTTTAATTCTATCACTCAGGATGATCAAATGGTGATTCACATCTTTAATCTCATCACTCAGGAGAAAGAGATCTTTCTGGATTTCTGTAAGTTCAAGGCCTAACAGTCAAGCAGTAGTAGCTCACATCTTTAATCCTAACTCTAGGATTATAATACAGAGTTGATTCAGGAAGAAAATGGCTGGGTGGGGAAGAAAGCTATTTAAGGCAGGAGAAGACAAACAGACATTCATGCATGAATTCTGTAGAAACAACTAGCAGGCTGAGAACATTTGAAGATGACACCCTGTTTGGCCTGAGAAGTTAGCTGGGTGAGAACTGATTGGGGTCTCTTCTTTTTATGATATTCCAGCTTTTCTTCAATGTGTCTTCAGTTTTTTATTATATGCTAACTAGAGTTTGTGCAATACACGCTCTACAGACAAGAACCTAGGGCTCCCTCTCTCCGTGTTCCCTGGCAATTAGTATCATTTTGGCAGGATGGTGACAAACCTCATGCTGTTTCAATGTACCTACATGATGAAGTGCATGTAATTTCAGGCTCCCTCACAAAGGACTCTCATGTTGATCCCAAGGCTGAAGAAGGTTGTTCAATGGCTGACATTCTTCTCAACATTTATACACCAATCTGGTTTTGTTTGTGTTGTCAGTTAGAAAAGACCACCACTGAGGATTTTCCAGAATTAGTATTATGATGGTGAATCCCACATGGTGACCTCTCCTATGTCACTAGGATAGAGGCATGGGTGCAGGTTCACCACATTTGAAACATTTCAAGACTCTCATCCAGAGAATGTTCCAGGGTATGTTTAGGGTTAATGACTAATTCATTGCACTCCTATGTCATTTGCTAGGTATGGCTCTTACAATGTTTGGAAAATCCAGAGCTGCAGCAATAAACCTAACCACGTTTCTTGCACTTATGACATTTTGCTGCAGTTTGAACTTACTTTAATGTGTTTAAGGAGGCTGTAATGCACAGTGAAAATTCTTCCATGTTCATTGAACTTAAAGGGCTTAGGTCTGATATAAACTTTTTGGTGCCTTACAAGTTGAGTGTTTTTCCTAAAATCCTTTTTACATTCACTGCACTGAAAAGGTCTTTCTCCAGTGTGTACCTGATAATGATAAAAGAGGTTGGATTTTTGCCTAAACAATTTCCCACATTTGCTACACTCATAGGGCTTTTCTCCACTGTGAATTTGATAATGAATTGTAAGGCTGGATCAATTCCCCACAATCCCTGCATTTAAATGGCCTTTCTCCTGTGTAAACTTTCTGGTGCTCTACAAGAGAGTGGTTATGTCTGAAAGCTTTTTTTGCATTCACTGAATGTGAATTGCTTGTCTCCAGAATGACCATAGAAGTGTTCAGCAAGAGCAGCCTTTTGTCAAAAGGGTTTCCCACATTCACAGCAGCTAAAAGGATTTTCACCAGTATGAACTCTGAAGTGTTGAATGAGTTGTGTTTTTTGGCCAAAGGACTTTTCACATTTACTGCATTCAAAAAGCTTTCTCCAGCATGTATTCTTTGGTATAGAACAAGTGTGGAATTATGATGAAAGATTTTGCCATAGTCAGTGCATTTGCAATTCCTGGAGGTCAAAGGTCTCTCTACTCTCAGGGTTCCAGGGTCCACCCCCTGCACCCCTCCAGCATCATGAGTCACTTGATATCTGAGAAGATATGAGTTGATCTGGAAGTGCATGGCATACTCTGTGTTCTTTAACATTATTTCCGACAAGTGGCTTCTGCTACTGTTGACATCTAGGATCGTGCTGTAAACATAGTTCTCTTCCTCACATCTCAGCTGTTGTTGCTGGAGCCTGGTGGTAGTGAAGGATCCTTCTGTGCAAATACTCTGCTCATCAGATGACAGTTGGGCCTCTATTCTGCTCAAACAACCTGAGCACAGAGAAATGGTGATAAAGGATAAAAGATAATGGAGTGACAGATGGCAACCACTAGTAAGAGCCTGGGATTACTGGTAGATAGATCATATGGGACCTGAATAGGCTTGGGAATGTCTCACTTGCTCAAAGTATACGGGACAATAATAGATTCCAGGGCTTCATAGACAGCAAGAAATCAAGGGTGGCATGTTCTAGCAAGAGAAGACAGCACTCCCAAACACTTGTGGACAAATGGTTTTGTGCAGGTCTTAGCTGTTTGAGATTGCACATAGTACAGAAAACTATGTCTAGCCATAAAACAGGACAACAGAAGATTGTGTATTAAAGTATTATGCAGAAAGTTAGTGAAGAGTTAGCAACACAATGAAGGTAAGCCTCTGTTTCATGGTGCTGCAGGGGAATACACAAGTCACAGAGGGAATGGAAGGATAGCCTAGGTTTGAAAAGAACATAAACGGCAAGCAAGCCAGTGGGCAGGTATAATGAAAATAGTTCATGTTTCTTAACATGCTGCACCAAAGCATTAGAACCAATGGTTTCTTGATTTGAAACCATGCTAGGGCTTTCAGATCTACCCTATGCAGTGAGAAGAGCCAAGACCATCCCAGAAAGCTCTGACAGAGTGAAAGGTCCTTACCCCAAGAGGTCAGAAATTCCAAGCTCTTCAGCATCACACTGTGGTACAGCAGCCTCTGAGAGCCATTCAGCAGTGTCCACTTCTCCCTTGAGAAGTAGATGGTCATGTCTTTAAGGACCACATAGCATTGTCACAATAGGAGGAGTAGGTTCATAAAAAGCTTCCTTCCTTGGGCCTCTTGTCAACAACAATAAACTATCCACTTTTGCTTAGCTTTCTGCCTTACAGGGTAGTAGATTCTGGAGCCTTTGATACCCAGTCTTGCCTCAATGTCCCAGTGACCACTGTATGCACTACACAATTAAGAAATAAATGTGGACAGATGGGCTTTATCCAAGGCATAAAAAAATCTCTTCTTTCTACCAGATAATTCACATAAGGTCCTTCATATCATGCCTCACAAATACAAGCAGACTTGGGGAATTGTTCAGCATTATATACCTGGTAGATGGGCCTGAAGGCTATCTGTGTACAACCCTCACTATATACGTTACATTCATTGTACTGCACCTCCATTTCTATCTTAGTATCCCAGCCCAACTACTCAGGTACAATTCTATTTCAAACTGTTTCCTCCCACTATTTCTAGACATAAAGGACATCTAAGGTTTTCTGAGCATTCCCAATCCAATCTCATTTCCAGTCATTCCCTAATTCTGATCATGGGAACCTTAATAACTCCTTGACATACATTGGGACCTTTATATATAAGGGACTGAGGACTCTTATGATTACCTTCTATGGTGATAAGATGGAAGAACAGGACAAAAAGTAAGCAAAGAGTCCCAGGTTCTACAGCCTAGAGATCACTTAAGTGAGAATCATGTGGATGAACTCCAGGGTACCTTCCAGTAATCTCTTCATAATTGTTTAGTGTACCTCTACTAATAAGATCATACAAAATGTTAAGCCTGTGAGAAAAAGAAAATTATGATATTACAATCCCAAAAGATTATCCATATGTACTCTCATACTCTGCAGTCAGATGGACACAAATACTACTTTGATCTAAGTCTTCAAGGTTTCCCACTACATGCCCTGGATAAGGCACCAAACATTTCAGTGAAGTATTTGGACTTTCAGATAAATGATTTCTCACATTCCCTATACTTCTAAGGCCATACTCCAATGTGCATACTGTACTGTGGATCAATTATGGAGTTTTGCCTAGAAGTTATTCTACATTAACTAGAAAGAAGATCCTTTTCCCCATTTAGACTGCTGTATTGAATACAATTGGCATTTTGGCTAAAGGGTTTTACATCTACATCTCTAGGCCATGCATTTTCTGGGTCCTAGGGCCCCAGGCAGTGTTAGGGGAGGTCTCACTTTCATGGTATTGGTCTTAGGCTAGACCAGTTATTGGTTGGCCCTTCTCACAATCTCTGCATTATCCTTACCCCAGTATATCCCATAGGCAGGTGATAGATATAGATCTATTTATACTCTTCTATGTGTGCCGAATCCACTTATGCCAACATTATTAAAGATGCTTTGTTTTTTCCCATTGTATAATTTTGGTTTCTTTGTCAAAAATCAGGTGTCCACAGGTGTGTGATTTATGTCTGGATCTTCAATTCATTTTCATTGATCTTTCTGTGTGTTTTATGCCACTACCATGCACTTTTTATTACTATAGGGTTGATGATACCTTCAGAAGCTGTTTTATTGAACAGGATTATTTTAGATATCCTGAGTTTTCTGTTTTTTTTTCCATATAACATTGAGTATTGTTCTTTCAAACTCTGTAAAGAATTGTGTTGGTATTTTTTTAATGTAGACTGCTTTTCATAAGATAACCATTTTTATTATGTTAATCCTATGGATTCATGAGCCTGGGAGATGTTTAGATACTCTGATATCTTCTCCAAAATCTTCCTTCAAAGGTTTGAAGTTCTTGTCATATAGGTCTTTCACTTGCTTGGTTAGAGATATCCCAAGATATTTTATATTATTTGTGGCTATTCTGAAGGGTGTTGTTTTTCTGATTTCCTCCTTAGCCAGATTGTCATTTGTATATAGGAAGAAAACTATTTTTTTTGAGTTAAAGTTGTATCCAGCCACTTTGCTGAAGGTATTTACTAATTGTAGAAGTTCCCTGGCAGAGTTTTGAGGTTTCTTATGTATACTATTATGTCATCTACAAATAGTGATACCTGGACTTCTTCCTTTTCAATTTGTATTCTCTTGATTTCCTTTTGTTGTCTTCCTGCTCTAGCTAAAAATTTGAGTACTGCATTGAATAGATATGAAGAGAGCTGAGAGCCCTAGCTTGTTTCTAAGTTTAGAGTGATGGCATTGAGGTTCTCTCAATTTAATTTTATGTTGGCTGTCAGCTAGCTGTATATTACCTTTATTATGTTTAGGTATGTTCCTTGTAGTCTTGATATTTCTAAGACCTTTATTACAAAGGAATTTTCGATTTTGTCAAAGGCTTTTTCAGTGCCTAATGAGATGATCATGGGTTTTCTTTCTTTCAGTTTGTTTATATGGTGAATGACATTGACAGATTTTCATAGGTTGAACCATCCCTGTATCTTTGGGATGAAGCCTACTTCATTATGGTGGATGATTTTTTTGATGTTCTCTTGGATTTGGTTCATCCATATTTTATTGAGCATATTTACATCAATTTTTAAGAAAGAATTGGTCCGTAATACTCTTTGTTTGTTAAGTCTTTGTGTGGTTTAAGTATCAGGGTGACTGTGACCTCATGAAAGAATTTGGCAAAGTTACTTTTGTTTCTATTTTGTGTCACAATTTGAAGAGTATTTGCTTTTCCTTGAAATTATTGTAGAATCCTTTGCTGAAAGCCGCTAGCATTTTTTTTAAGTTAGGAGATTTTAATTACCATTTCTATTTCCTGAAAGGTTATGTCTATTGAAATTGTTTATATAATCTTGATTTAATTTTGTTATGTAATATCTATCAAGAAATTTGTATATTTCTTTTAGATTTTCCAACTTTGTAAGCTACAAGTTTTTTTTATTTAAAAAATTTTAAACAGATTATAGACAGATGGATGCCTTTCAACCATAGAGCTGTGTCCAGAGTGGATTCAGAGGTGATCAGATTCCAGCTCTTGGGCCACCAGGAGAATTCCTCTCTGCCACCAGAAACACACCCACGGCTCTAGGCTAAAGCAGGGGGGGGTCCTTCCCCAGCATTTCCTAAAGACTTACTGTAAGAGCAACTCCCATGACCAGGCCCCACCTCCAGGTTGAGCTGCATCATCATAGAGAGACAGATAGACAGATGCATTTGAACCATGAACTCAAGTACAGACCAGAGTCAGAGATCATGCAGACCCTATGTTCAGAGAAGACAGGAGACACACAACCCCTCTACCCCAACTGACTAGGAATTGACTAAGAGTGAACCACTGAAGCAATGGGCAGAGGTCAGTGCAAGAATACATATATCAATATAAAGACCAACAAAGTAATACCAGAAGAAACTGGTAGTTATACAACACCAAGACTTGAACAGAGAAATGAAGAGGAAACAACATAAAAAACACCTTTAGGAAGATTATAGAAGCCTTAAAAGAGGATATAAAAATTTCCTTAAAAAATAGAAAAATTTGAGACCTTGGGACCTTCTGCCATTGCAGGGGAGGAGATAAGGAGATGGGAAGAAGAGAGAATGACTGGGAGGAGTGGGAAGTGAATGGGAGTTTGAACAAGGAAATACATGGATAAAAAATGAGACTTTATACATAATAAAAAAGAAATAGAAAAAAAATTGGAAGAGATGAACAAATTCTTGAAAGAAAACAAAGAAAAGGAAAACCAACAAATGAAAGAAACATTCCAGGAACTAAAAATTGAAATAGAAGCAATAAAGAAGGCACAAAATGAGACAAAGGTAGAAATAGAAAATTTGAAGAAAAGAACTGTAGCTACATATAGAAGCATATTCAACAGAATCCAAGAAATGGAAGAGAAAATCTCTGGAGTGGAAGACTCAATACTAGAAATAGATATATCAGTCAAAGAAAACACTAAAACCAAAAAGCCATATCACAAAATTTTAAGGAAATTTGGGATACCATAAAATGAACAAACATGAGAATAATAGGAATAGAAAAAGGAGAACACGAAGAAGAAGAAGAGGAAGAAGAAGAAGAGGAAGAAAAAGAAGACAACCAGATCAAAGGCACAGATAATGTATTCAATAATCATAGAAGAAAGCTTTCTCAACCTAAAAAAGGAAATGCCTGTAAAGATACAAGAAGCTTACAGGACATCAAATAGATTAGACCACACAAAAAAAAATCTGCTCACCACATAATAAAGTCATAAAATATACAGAACAAAGAAAAACATTTAAGAGCTGCAAAAGAAAAGGGACAAATTCCCTGTAAAGGCAGACCCATCAGAATAACACCAGAATATTCAATGGATACAATGGAAGCAAGAAGGTCAGAAGTTATACAGACACTAAAAGAGCATGGCTGCCAACCCAGACTACTATACCCAGCAAAACTATCAATCACCATAGATGGAGTAAGCAAGATATTTTACAACAAAATCAAAGTTAAACAATACTTATTTCCAAATCCAACCCTTCAGAAAGCACAAGAGGGAAAACTTCAACCTAAGGATCCCAGATACACTCATGAAACCACAGTCAATAATCCCACAGAAGAAAAGCCCAAAGAAAGAAAATATACACAAGCTACCACCAAAAATAACAGAAAATAACAATCAGTGGTTAGTAATATGCCTTAACATCAATAGACTCAATTCACCTATAAAAAAAAAACACATCCTAACACGATGGATCCATAAACAGAAGCCATCCTTCTGCTGCATACAAGAAATACACCTCAGGGGCTGGAGAGATGGCTCAGTGGTTAAGAGCGCTCACTGTTCTTCCAGAGGACCTGAGTTCGATTCCCAGAAACCACATGGCAGCTAACAACTGTCTGTAATTCCAAGATCTGACACCCTTACACAGTTATACATGCAGGCAAAAACACTATTTCACATAAAATAAATAAATATTTTTTTTTTAAAAAAGAAATACACCTCAACTTCAAAGACAGACAAAGGCCCAGAGTAAAAGGTTGGGAAAAGATTTTCCAATCAAATGGCCTTAAGAAACAAGCTGGGGTTGCCATTCTAATATCTAACAAAGTAGACTTCAAACTAAAATCAGTCACAAGAGACAAAGATGAACATTAATTATTCATCTAAGGAAAAAGTGATCAATATGAGATCATAGTCCTGAATTTTTATGCCTCTAATATAAGGGCACTTACATATGTAAAAGAAACACTACTAAAGCTTAAGCCCCACATCAAATGTCACACTGTAGTAGTGGGAGACTTCAAATCCCGCGTTCACCCCTGGATAGGTCAACCAGCCAGAAACTCGAAAGAGAAATAAGGGGTCTAACAGAGGTTATGTCACAATTGGACTTAATAGATATTTCCAGAAGCTTCTACCCAAATGCAAAGAAATAGACATATTTCTCAGTGACACATAAAATTTTCTCTAAAATTGACCACATACTTGGCATAAAGCAAATATCAATATATCCAAAAACTGAAAATAACCCCTTGTATCATATCATACCACTATGGCAGAAAGTTAGAGTTCAACAACAACAATAAAAACACAGAAAGCCTCTCAACTCATTGAAACTAAACATCATTCAATTGAACCACCTTTGAGTCAAGGAAAACATTAAGAAAAAAATCAAAGACTTCCTAGAATTTAATGAAAATGAATCCACAACATACCCATACTTGTCGGACACAATGAAAGCAGTCTTAAGAGGAACATTCATAGTTCTAGATACCTATACAAAAAACCTATAGAGATCTCACATGAGAGAACTAACAGCATAGCTGAAAGCTTTAGAACAGTTAGAAGCAAACTCACCTAGAAAGAATAGATGGTAGAAAATAATCAAACTTAGAGCTGAAATCAATACAGTTGAAACAAAAAGAACAATCCATAGAATCAATGAATTAAAGAGTTGGTTCTTTGAGAAAGTCAATTAAGATAGATAAGCCCTTATCCAAACTAACCAAAAAGTAGAGAGAGAGTATCCAAATCAACAAAATTAAAAATGAAAAGGGGAACATAACAACAGACCCCCCCAGAAAACATAGAGAATTATTAGATCATACTTTGAAAATCTAAACTCCACAAAAATGGAAAACCTAGAAGACATGGACAGCTTTCTGAACAGGTACCATTTAACAAAATTAAATCAAGATCAGATTAAAGACCTAAACGAATCTATAACACCAAAGGAAATTGAAGCTGTCATTAGAAGCCCCCAAGTAAAAAAAAGCCCAGTTCCAGATGGTTTTAGTGTAGAATTCTACCAGACATTCAAAGAAGAACTAATACCAATACTCCCCAAATTTTCCATACAGTAGAAATTGAAGGAATGTTGCCAAACTCTTTTTATGAAGCCACAATAACCTTAATACCCAAGCCACTCAAAGACACATCAAAGAAAGAGAATTACAGATCAATTTCTCTCATCAATATTGATACAAATATTCTCAACAAAATTTTAGCAAACCAAATAACATATAAAAAATATTATCTACCATAATCAAGTAGGCTTCATCCCAGAAATGCAAGGATGATTCAACATACAAAAAGCTGTAATTGTCATCCATCATATAAACAAATTCAAGGGAAAAAACCCCACATTATCATATCCTTAGATACTGAAAAAGCCTTTGACAAAATCCAACACTCCTTTATGATAAAAGTCTTGGACAGATTAGGAATACAGGGAAAATATCTAAAATAATAAAGGTGAGTTACAAGAAGCTGACAGCCAACATCAAACTTAATGGAGAAAAACTCAAAGCAATCCCATTAAAATCAGGAACTATACAAGGATGTCCTCTCTCTCCTTATCTATTCAATATAGTTCTTGAAGTTTTGGCTAAAGCAATAAGAGAATGAAAGGAGATTAAGGGAATACAAATTGGAAAAGAAGTGAAGCTATCTCTATTTGCAGATGATATGATTGTCACCCACAAAATTCTACCAGGGAAGTGCTACAGATGATGAACACCTTCAGCAATGTAGCAGGATACAAGATTAACTCGAAGAAATCAGTAGCCCTCCTATACACTAATGATAAAAAGGCTGAAAAAGAAGTAAGGGAAACATCACTCTTTATAATAGCTGCAAATAGCATTAAATACCCTGGTGTAACTATAACCAAAGAAGTAACAAATCTATTTGTCAAAAACTTCAAATGTCTGAATAAAGAAATTGAAGAGGATATCAGAAAATGAAAAGATTTCCCATGTTCCTGGATAGGTAGGATCAACATAGTAAAAATGGCAATTATATCAGAAGCAATCAACAGATTCAATGCACTGCCCATCAAAATCACAACACAATATTTTACAGACCTTAAAAGAACAATACTCAACTTCATTTGGAATAACAGTAAAGTCAGGATTGCCAAAACAATTTTGCTCAACAAAAGTTCCTCAGCAGGCATCACCATCCCCGACTCCAAGTTATACTACAGAGCTACAGTAATAAAAACAGCCTGGTACTGGCATAAAAACAGACTTGTGGATCAATGGAATTGAATTGCGGATCTGGGTATTAACCCAAAAACCTATGAACACCCGATCTTCGACAAAGAGGCCCAAAATATTCAATGAAAAAAGATAGTATCGTTAACAAATGGTGTCGGCATAGCTGCATCGTAGTGTATAGAAAATGCAAATAGATCCAAGCCTGTCACCCTGCATAAAACTCAAATATAAGTGGATTACAGACCTCAACATAAACCCAGCCACTTTAAACTTGATAGAAAAGAAAGTGGGAAATACCCTCCAAAGAATTGGCACTGGTAACCACTTCCTAAATATAATACCAGTGGCACACAATAAGATCAACAATAAGTGGGACCTCCTGGTACAGATTCTAAATGAGAATTCTCAACAAAAGAATTTCAAATGGCTGAAAGACACTTAAAGAATTGCTCAAAATCCTTAGTCAATAGAGAAATACAAATCAAAACAACTCTGAGATATTATCTTACAACTCCCAGAATAGCTAAGATCAAAAACTTTAATGCAGTCTATCCTGGAGAGGATGTGGAGCAAGAAAAACACTCCTCTATTGCTGGTGGGAATGTAAACTTGTACAGACACTTTGGAAATAAGTATGGCAGTTCCTCAGAAAACTAGGAATCAATCTACCCAATGATCCATCAATACCACTATTGGGCATATACACATTCTGTATGCACATCCTGACTCCAAGGCATTAGCACAACTATGTTTACAGCAATTCATAATAGCCAGAACCTGAAAACAACCTAGATGTCTCTCAACTGAAGAATTAATTTTAAAAATTGTGGTACATTTACATAATGGCGTACTACTCAGCAGTAAAATAAAATGACATCCTAAAATTTGCAGGCAAATAGATGGATCTGGAGAGTATCATCCTGAATGAGGTAACACAAACCCAGAATAACAAAATGGT
This sequence comes from Sigmodon hispidus, assembly GCA_004025045.1. Lineage (NCBI taxonomy): Eukaryota > Metazoa > Chordata > Mammalia > Rodentia > Cricetidae > Sigmodon > Sigmodon hispidus. Next base: position 40,874 of record PVIH01013720.1, on the reverse strand, counting down.
ATTTACTCACTCATAAGTGGATTTTAAATGTAAAATAAAGGATAAAAAGGCTACAATCCACAACCCCAAAAGCAGCTAGGTAAATGGAAGAACCTTAAAAGAGACATTGATGAATCCTCATGGGAAGGAAAAATAGATAATATCTCCTGAGAAAATTGGGACCATACAAAGGAAAAGTCATGTGAAGTTACTCTAGTTTTTTCCCTACTTATGTTTGGGATCCTCTACCTTCTGTGGGGAGCAATTGCCCTGGAGGCCTAGGACCTCTAGGAGACTCATTTTAGCAGAACTGGATTGGAATTTTTCAGAGTTAACTCACTGCATGGATACTTGTGCTGCCTCCAAGGGTCCTAAGAGAAGGCCTGCTGAGGAAATTTTCTTGATCTTGTTTTTGATAGGAGAATGTTAGTCTTGTTTACAGAGTAAAAGATGTTGACAGAACTTTATGTGCCCTTGAACTACTAGGGAGTTGTCCTCTGCACTTTGTTTTCCAGAGCATCACTGTTGAGGGAGGTCACTGTGTCCTTGAAGCCCATCTTGTGCCATATCTGTTTATAGAGCACAGCCAACAAGGACAGGAAGCCATGCTGAATATTTAAAGGCTTTAAAGACTGAGGTGTGTGCTTTTGTCACCTAACAGGCCTTTATGTGGGAGTTCTGGTGCCTGGGCCTGGACCCACCCCACTAAGTTTCGAACCCTCACAACCTTCTGCTGGGAGGAGTTTTGATTATAACCACTCAACAGTGAGGAAATTAAAGTGGCAGATGGGGCATGGACCTGTAGGGGAGCACATGTTCCCACTGCTGTCCTCTAGGTTATCATCCTAAATTGCAATATATCTGCTAATGAGGAGACAAGGTGTTACCTTCCATTTGGAGCAGCTGCATTAATTACACCCTCTTAGACATCCCCTATGCCTACCATTCCTGGCCAGATTCCTGGGTTTTAAATTAATAAATGAGGTTAGAAGGGACTTGGGAAGAGTGTCCATGGGGGGTTGGTGCCCTTTACTCCTTGGACAAACAGGAAAGAGGAGTTAGGCTTAGAACCAGTGTCAATGTGGATAAACTCTAGGGTGGCTCTCAGGCCACACCCAGGAGGAGGCCACTCCTGTGAAGAGGCCATTTGCTGCCTGCTGTTGCCTCTGACTGTGCTAGGCCCTGTGGGGTAAGATGAACTACCTCTTTCTGCTTGATGATAATTGTCTTTGTTCTCACAGTCTGTGGCTGGCCCAGCAGCCATGCCTGTATGCATATGGAGGTTGAACTAGCCATCCACCTGCTTATTCTGACCCATTGGGCTGCTCAGAGCATGCAGGGAAGCAATGACACCCAAAGATGCCCTGTGGTCAACAGCTTGGTCAGCTCTCCAGCATCCTGACTAACCTAAACCATTCTCAGGCTTATAGTGTGTGGGGTCCCAGAAGTTTCCAGTGCTGTTCATGAGTGAATGAGTACTATTCACACTCTCCTGTACTCAGGCTAAAAGAAGAACTTTTGTCAAGTTCAGGCTCTACCTGGGCATTCACTTCCCCTGAGTTTCCAGCCCAACCTCCTTCAACCTCCCTACCAGGGTCCAGGATTCTTAAGTATTTCCTGTGGCTTTGTGAATTTCTGTTTGGCTTCTCCAGCTGTGCCAGGCCAGGCTCTGAGTTAAGTGGTAAGGGAAGTCCAGAAAAAGGAGTTGATGAGGAGAGGACCACCAGAGGCTTTGCAGAAGTGGGGTAGACTTGGATCTTCAGATAGAGTGGGATGTTTGAGCTGGGGGCTTCCATTTGGGAAAAGGCAGGCAAAAAAGTCATCCTTTTGGTCTGGAGCACAGAAATGCACAGAAACTCAACTATGCTTATTGCATACATTCTATTCGATATTATTATAAAAAACAGAGCCAGATATTGGGGAAAACATGAAATACCAGAGAGAAAGGGAATCAAAACTTAGCCACTTCTTACCAGGCCATCTCTTCAAGTCTGTCTTACAAATTCCTCTGAATCTCACCTCTCCATCCTCAGCTGAAAGGGAAGTGGCAGGGAAAATGAACTTCTCCTTCCTCTGTCTCCAGCCAGCTACCTCACTTCCTGGTTCAACTTTCCTAGATCTAGGATTAAAGATGTGGACCACCACTGCCTGGCTCTTTTAGGCCTTGAATTTACAGAGATCTAGAGAGATCTCTGCCTCAGAGTGATGAGGTTAAAGGTGGGGGTCACCAACTCTTTGATTCATTGATTCTTTGTATTGTTTTTATGTTTCAATTGTATTGATTTCAGCTCTAAGTTTGATTATTTACTGTTGTCTATTCCTTCTAGGTGAGTTTACTTCTAACTGTTCTAAAGCTGTCAGCTGTGCTGTTAGTTCTCTCATTTGAAATTTCTATGGGCTTTTCTTTTTTCTATTTTTTATTGTAAAAAAATGTAATATTTTTTATCCGTGTATATCCTTGTTCAAACTCCCTTCACATTCCCACCCATTCTAGTCACACTCTCTTCTCCATATCTCCATATCTCCTCCCCAGCATGGACAGCAGGTCCCAAGGTACCAATATAGTTTAGTTCAGCATCCACATCTGACAGATCCACTTTCCTCTGCGGGGAGTGGGATCCAAGGTGCCAGTCCAAGGTCTTTCAGATCACAAGCTGTCCAGTGTTTGTGGTTTGTAGCTTGGACACACTTTGATTTTTTGTTTAGAGTCCACTAATGAGTGAGTTCATCACCTGCTTATCTTTCTGGGTTTGTGATACCTCACTCAGGAGGATATTCTCCAAATCCATCCATTTGCCTGCAAAGTTTAGGATATCATTTATTCTTACTGCTGAGTAGTAGTCCATTGTGTAGATGTACCACAGTTTGTTAATCCATTCTTCAGTTGAGGGACATCTAGGTTGTTTCCAGGTTCTTGCTATTACAAATAATGCTGCTATGAACATAGTTGAGCTAATGCCTTTGGAATGCGACTGTGCATCTTTAGGGTATACATCCAGAAGTGGTATTGCTGGGTCCTTGAAGAGATTGGTTCTCAATTTTCTGAGAAACCACCATACTGCATTCCAAAGTGGCTGAACAAGACTACATTCCCACCAACAATGGAGGAGTGTTCCCCTTGCTCCACATCCTCTCCAGCATAGGCTGTCACCTGTGTCATTTATCTGAGTTCCTGTGTGGGTGCTGTGCATTGAACCCAAATCCTCTGAATGAGAAGAAGGTGTTCTTAACCCCTGAGACAAGAAAGAGGGATGCAGACAGCTTTTAGAGATCTCTGACAATACAAGCACAGACTGTGGTCTTATAAGAACTTAAACAACAGAGCCTGAAAATGGTGGTGAGTCTGATGAGCAAGAAGGGAGATGATGCTTGGAAGCCTGCAGCCATGGCTGAACTGGTGTTTGACAACCACTGAATGATTACATCTAAACAGACATATAGCATGTAAAGACAACAGGAGTTACATAAAAAAACACAAAGCTGCTCACTAGGATAAGGATGCTTTGGATGTCTCTGGTCTCAGGCGATGACCTAGGAGACAGGGATCTATGGATGTGTTGAACCCTCTGTTTATGTTTGAACAGGAAAAATACCATGTAGCCACTGGCCACCAGCATCAGACCCAAAAACATGATATCAATAATTGTTAATAGTATTGCATCAAGTATGTTGATTTGTCTACCAGGATTTACAATAAATAACACAGTATCCAAGCAATTTTTATCCCAGTAAGATTTCTCTCACCCCTTATATCAGTTGTGTGCACAGGAAAGAAGACCCTCCACACCAACAGCTGGAGGGTCCAGCACAGGTCCAGGGAAGGACCAACAGTCCTGAGAGCTCTGACCTTGAACTGTGCCCACTTGGAATTGCTGGGACTGATAGTGATGACCTGAAAGATACTCAGCAAGGATGTGGAGCCAAGAGATACTCCCCTGGCAACCCTATGAAAATATAAGTGAAGTTTATTTGAAACATAATCTAGATAAAAAGTCTGACTAAAATCAGCAGTGGTCTGTAGGATTACTTTGCAGAGAACAATGATGTTGGCCCAGGTCAGGTGTTTGACAATCATGTCTGAAGTCTTTGACAAGTCAGAGATAATAAAACAAGAAATCAAGGCAGAGTTCCCCAGCATTCCCAGTGCAGTTTAAGACACAAAGAAGACCTTCATATCCAGGACTCTAGAAATCATTCTGTCATGGTTCTGAGTCACTTCCCAACAGGTTGAGAGAAGATGTGTTACACAGATTGGACTATCTTCCTATTATCATGTCAAAAAATGTGCTGCATAGATGCTGTCACCTAATGTTCATAAGTAATATGAAAGTGTGTCTTTCTAGTAACAAGTTGACTATGTCTCAATGAATTCCTATTGTTTGAGTTACAGTAATTAGATAGCACATTGTGATGAAAGTTAAATGTTACACTGTCATTAATAAGTGTTAGCATTTTTTAATATTTTACACTTAATTGCTGGTTTAAAGTCCACAGTGAACTAGTAAGGAGGCCGAATCATCAAACTGCATTCAGATGAGTGTCATGGGTGCAGGCACACTACAGGTTACCAAGGTACTAGCAACTACTAAAAGGGAGAGACTTATCAGAAAAGAGACTGCTTGAGTCCAAAGAAAATAGTAACCCCTAAAAATGATGCTATTGGCCACTGATAACTATTAGGAAATAGGGAGCCAGCTTCCTTCAAAAAGTGACCCCCAATAAGTCAACCATGCTCCCATGAATGATAACACTATCAAAAGCATAGGGGCAGCACAAATTATGCTTTATGAATTAAATACTTTAAAGGACACAAAAATGGATAGGTAGAGAAAAATGGTAAATTTGGGAGAAGTAGGGGAGGTATAAAAATGATCGAAATATATTACATAAATTTTTCTGAAGATAAAAAATAAGACAACATAATAGAGAATAATAAAAATTCAATCAAAATGGAGAATGAAAAATAGAGTAATAAAAGATAAGAAATTATTGATAATAATAGAGTAATAAAAGATAAAAAATTATCTGTTTTCACAACCCAGAACAAAGATCATCAGATATCAGGAAAAAGAATATTTGAATTCTCCTTTGTCAGCACATTCACATGTAATGAATTTGCATATTGTATGCACATGTATGTGCTCATGTTTGCCTTTAAGTGTTTTCAAAATTGATTTCTAATATTTTAACTTATTGTATATAATTTGAAATATAACTCTATAATACTTAATCTACAAAAATGAAAATAGTGACTTGTGAATTTGTTTAAAACCAGATCCAATGAATACATTGAGTCATTAGGAGGATTTCTGGTAAGGTTCTTCTTTGGCCTGTTGTAATAAAATTAATGCACAATAGAACACAAAAATATTGAATGATAATGGCATTTGTTTTTAACTCTGGGATACAAAATTTCACTAATATGAGATAAATGTTACAGAAATTGATAGATATTAGAATACTGTCATTCAAAGATGCAATGACTCCTTAACACATAGCCAATAATAATTAACAAATCTATTTGATTCCAAAGCAATATTTGCGTTGGGAATAGTGATACATAACTTTAATGCTAACACATTTTAGGCAGAATCAGGAGGATCCCTATGAGTTTGAGGATGGTATGATGTATATAACAAAGTTCTAGAACAAAACCAAATGAATAAAAAGTAAGCTCTGGGGAACATAGACATCTGTGTAAGGGGAAGATGATGTAGTAGGGGTCCCAGACCTGAATAACAAACATAAAGATGAATTCATTCAGTTATTGAAATGTCCACAGACTTAAAATTTGAACACTAAAACATCATTTTACCACTTGCTCCTGTTTTCACAACCCAGAACAAGAAACTCTCTAAAAGAGTATTAACTTCTCATTTTGCCACTCTATAGAGACATTTCCAAAAAAAAGAAAAGAAAAAAATCTGCATACACATAAACCCCCAGTGGGAAGCAAAATCTGAGGTGTGAATATTCAGAAACCATCAAACACCTCTCAACTTTCTCTTGTAACTAACTAAATTCTGGAAGATACTTTACTAGCCCAATGAACAGGGTCTGAGATTCCCAAAAGAAAAACAAGTACAGGTGAATTCTGAGAAACAGTCATGTACTGTTTTAGTAACCAGGACCCTCACATAAATACAGTGTCACTGTCTTGGAAGAGAACATCAAAAAGTAGAAATCCAAACTATTGTCTCTCATCTGCAGCCTCCAGCAAATCATGTTGGATTCTGCTCTCAGGATAATCTTCACACTATTAGCATTTACCCTTTGAGGGAACTGTTCTTTTAAAGAAGAGGATCAGTTCAGAAGTCTGTACTCACCTACCTTCCAGAGACTGTCCAGTCCTCTGCAGACTGGGTGCCTGAAGGATAGCAACTCACCTGTGCAGGTAAGATGCATCTGTGACGCTAGCTGCTGAATGCTGACTCACTAGCAAATTGAACCTACAGCTCTAAAATGCCCACAAAGTTGAGAGCAACCCCCAAGGTGAAGAATGAATGTTCTCTGGGCTCATCCCACTAAAGGATGACAAGAGCCATGTCACAAGGAGCAATGACAGAGGTTAAGCCAACGGAGTTGACATCACCTCTGAGAAACACTTTTCCCCATCAATAAGCAAGAAAAACTTTTAACTAAGCAGTAAGCATTGCAGAGGGGCAGGCTAGAAGTGCAAAGTCTTTCTTCTCTCCTGTGGTATCAGAAGATGAGAGTTCAGGTGGGATAACCAGATAAAGATTTTGTTCTCCAGAGCAGGGAACAAGGAAAAGGGATGAAGTTTCAAGTACAGTCTACTGTGGTAATGCATTATTATAAAAATGTCACTTTTATTCTAAAAAGAACTGTAAGTTTTGCTGGACCTCACAGCCAGCATTAGCATACCTTGAGTTCATTAAGATTTAAGACTGCCATTCAACTGTGTACCCAGCCTATTTTTTTTGTCCTTGTATATCCTTATTCAAGGTCCCTTCCCCCTCCCACCACATCAGGTCATTCTTTCTTCTCCACAACTCCCCATCCCCACCCTGGGCAGGCAGCAGACAGTCCCATGGTCCTACTGACCCAATGTTGCTTAGTTCAGTCTCCATTCCTGGCAGATCCAGTTTTCTGCCCCCTTCCTCAAGACTGAGTCAAGTGTTCCTCTAGGGGAGTGGGATCCAAGGAGTCAGTCCAGGGTGTTTCTGATCCCAAGCTGTTCAGTGGTTGTGGTTTGCAGCTTGGGCATGCTTGGCTTTTTTCTTGTTTGTTTGTTTAGAGACCACTAATGAGTGAGTACATCCCCTGCTTATCTTTCTGGGTTTGTAGTACCTCGCTCAGGAGGATATTCTCCAAGTCCATCCAGTTGCCTGCAATTTTTAGGATATCATTTATTCTTACTGCTGAGTAGTACTCCATTGTGTAGATGTTCCACAGTTTGTTAATCTATTCTTCAGATGAGGGACATCTAGGTTGTTTCCAGGTTCTTGCTATTACAAATAACATCAGCCTATTTTTTAAACCTGCCTTTAAGAGAGCAGTGTAACAATCTACCTTACTTGCCTTATATTTTCCATGTAATCAGCTACCTCCAGTAATAGAACTTTCTATTTCACCTTCCCAGGGGAATCCATAGATGTCTTTCTTAAGTTTCTTATGATCCCAAGTTGTTCATGGGTTGTGGTTTGCAACCTGGTTATCCTTTGCTTTATGTCTTAAATCCACTTATGAGTACATACTATGTCTATCTTTCTGGGTCTGTGTTACCTCACTCAGGAAGATACTCCCCAGATCCATCCATTTGTCCAAATGACATTTCAGGATGTCATTTTTTATTGCTGAGTAGTACTCCATTGTATAAATGTACCACAATTTTTTAATCCATTCTTCAGTTGAGGGGCATCTGTGTTGTTTCCAGTTTCTGGCTATTAGGAATAATGCTGATATAAGCATATTTGAGCTAATGCTCTTGGGGTAATATTGTGCATCCTTTGAGTATATGTCCAATAGTGGTATTGCTGAATCATTGGGTAGAGTGAGTGACAGTTTTCTGAGGAACCACCAAACTGATTTCCAAAGTGGCTGTACAAGTTAACATTCCCACCAGCAATGGAAGAGTGGCCCCCTTACTCCACATCCTCTCCAGTATTTAGCTCTGTACCTCATTTTGAATTAAAATATTTGATATTTTGATCTCTCATTTTTTGAGTTCTCTATATATTTTAGAGACAAATTCTCTGTCAGATGTAGGGTTGGTGAAGATCTTTTCTCATTCTGTAGGCTATTGTTTGTCTTTATTGACAGTGTCCTTTGCCTTACAGAAGCTTCTCAGTTTCAGGAGGTTCCACTTATTATTGATTGTTGTTCTTAGTGTCTGTGCTACTGATGTTATATTTAGGAAGTGGTCATCTGTGCCAATGCATTAATGGGTATTTCTCACTATCTTATCAGGTTCAGTGTACTGAAATTATGTTGAGGTCTTTAATCCATTTGGACTTGAGTTTTGTGGATCTATGTGCATTTTTCTACATGTTGACATCCAGTTATGCCTGCACCAGTTGTTGAAGATACTGTCTTTTTCTCATTGTATATTTTTTGCTTCTTTGTCAAAAATCAGAGGTTTATAAATGTGTGTATTAATGTCAGGGTCTTTAATTCAATTCTTTTGATCCACAAGTCTGTTTTTATGATTATAGCTCCATAGTAGAGCTTGAAGTCAGGGAGACTGAACAGGATTATTTTGGCAAAACTGGGTTTTTTATTCATATAAAGTTGAGTATTATTCTTTTGACATCTGTGAAGAATTGCGTTTAGATTTTTATGGGGATAGCATTAAATCTATAGATTGTTTTTGGTAAGATTGTCATTTTTGTTATGTTGGTTATATCTATCCAAGAGCATGGGGAAGTCTTTCAATTTTCTAGATATCTTCTTCAGTTTCTTTCTTCAATGACTTAAAGTTCTTGTCATAAAGAACTTTCACTTCTTTGGTTAGAGTTACCCCAAGATATTTAATGTTATTTGTAGCTGTTCTAAAGGGTGTTGTTTCCGTGATTTCTTTTTCAGCTCTTTTATCATTTGTGTATAAGAGGGCTATTGGTTTTTTTTTTTTTAGTTAATTTTGTATCCTGATACATTTTTAAAAGTGTCTCTCAGCTGTAAGAGTTCCCTGGTTTAATTTTTGGTAACTTATATATACTATAATATCATCTACAAAAGTGACAGTTTGACTTCTTCCTTTCTAATTTGTATCCCATTGACATCTTTTTGTTGTCTTATTGCACTAGCTATAACTTTAAGTACAAAATTGAATAGATATATGGAAAATGAACAGGCTTATCTTGTTCTTGATTTTACTGGGATTGCTCTGAGTTTCCCTCCATTCATTTTGATGTTGGTTCTCAGCTTGCTATATCTCGCCTTTATTATACTTAGGTATTTTCTCTGTATTTCTGATCTCTCCAAGACCTTTGTCATGATGGAGTGTTGGGTTTTGTCAAAGGCTTTTTCAGCATTTAATGAGATGACCATGTGGGTTTTTTTTAAAGGTTGATTTTATGGTGGATGACATTAATAATTTTTTATATGTAAAATTATCTCTGTATCTGAAACCATCTGGCCCTGGGCTTTTTTTTTTTTTTTTTTTTTTTTTTTTTTTTTTTTTTTTTTTTTTTTTTTTTTTTTT